>WNWU01000032.1:17273471-17301008 GCA_012654045.1 Ptyas mucosa | reverse complement strand
CTTTCTTTCTTTCTTTCTTTCTTTCTTTCTTTCTTTCTTTCTTTCTTGTCTAATCCTGAGTGTGAACTGATGTAGTATGCTATTGGCAGGGGGGAGGCAAAATCTCTCTCTCTTTCTGCCTTTTTCCTTCTTCTTTCCTTGGCCCAGTTCATTATTTTTCTTTCTTGTCACTCAGTGTGATAGGTTGAACAGAAGTGCAGAGATGAGCACTGAAAACGGTGTCACAAGGCCTTAATCTAGTCTTTAATGCCTGACTTCAGAGATGTCATTTATCTTCTAACTGCAGCAGGCATCCACCAACTTTATCTCTAATAATATATTGATGGATTAAAAGGGTCGGGCAGGAGACCGGGCTGGAAAAATTGCTTATTGACATCAAAATACAGTGCCCTCAACCTGATAAACATGGAGGGGCTCGTGTATCTCCCAGAATAGTTGGCGTTGCTGTAATTTTTTTTTCCTCTTGTATGTTTCTTTCAGGTCTGTGGGGTGGTCTGGCAAAATAAACAAATGGAAGTAATAAAGAAGAAATTTAATTTTTTTTTCTACATAGATACAAACAGGTAGGGGTAAAGAAATTTTACTCAAAGTTTTTCTCCTTCATTTCACTGTATCTGGGCATCTGTCATTAGTGTTTCTTTATCGTATTATGTGCCACATGTCATAGCATTGTAACAAGGGGAGCAGCTGCCTTTTTCAGTGTGCTGGAAAAATAGCATACTAGTTTACCCCATATGATGTATGGCAGGCTCCTTTAATAGTGATTCATTATGCTTTTAGAGACTATTCTTTCTCAAAAGCTATAAAACCCTGAGGCTGTCTAGTAATCACAAAAGCTGAAATTCATCCCACTAGTACACACTATTCAAACAAAATATTTCTTTAGAGAGTTAAACAGGATGAGGAATAAAATTCAAAATATGACTTCAGCAGTGAAGAGTAGTCCAGATTCTCTTTTTCTGATAAACTGAAATTCTTGTTCATTTTCATGGGAGACTTTTCTCTCCGATGCCCAGGTCAGTCCCTTAAACAACATTCAGAAGAGGGGAAAGCACTCTGCCAAAGATGGCATGTGTTAAATGTATAGCTAATCTAAAAATTTAGGAATAGTTAACTTTGAAGATAAATAAACCACATCGCACTATGGTAAAACCCCAATTAGGCAATCTTTGTGCTTTTTAAAATCTGCAATACAAGTCCTAACTCTTGGTGGGAACTATTAAAGAGTCTTTCTTCATCTCCATTTTTTTAAAAAAAGAAACTCAGCTTCACTTGGATATCCCTTAAAATGGAAGATGTCTTCCAACAGGATAGAGTAGGACTCTGTTCACACGAAGTACAAATACTGATGTTGCTGATGTCTGTTTTTGGGATGAGTGAATCTTTTTTTAAAAAAAGAAATGTTTTTCTTAGTTTCCCTGTTGCAGAAATACTTGTGCTTTTTTGTGCACATATTTCTTTATATATTCATTTTCCAAAGTAATTTTTTGGATATATATTTTTTCTGAATATATACTTTATTGTGTAGTTTTCCACCTATATTTTGATTGATTCTCCTATATCAGGGTGTCAAACTCACGTTGCGACTTTTTCCCCTTCTCTAACCTGGGCGTGGGCGTGGCCAACGTATGATGCATCCGGCCTGTGGGCTGTGAGTTTGACAGTCCTGTCCTATATTATGAATTACTTTAAACCATTTTTACAACTGTGGAATTTAGTACAGGCATATGTTGTTTCTGCTTGAAGTCTGAGAACTGCAGATACTATAAATTTTGGTGATTTATTATCCAGCTTTAATCTATTAATAACCTCTTGCTTTAGCAAAGAAGGAAATGCTTGGTTTATTTTATTATCCTGGGGCAGCTGTAAACTGATTCAACCAGTTTTAAATACATAGGTGGAAACAAAGGAAACATTTTAATTTCCTTTTCTGATATGTCTTGAAGCTCTATGCATTTTATTCATTAACAATATATGTTTTACAGGTTTCTTTGCAACAATCAGATAAGAGGAATATAAAACCTTCCCTGACTTGGCAGCCTGAAGACAATAATTCACTTAATTCTCATAATTCTCAAACAATGAGGTCATGCTGGGTAAATCAATGAAATTTGAGATCAAATGGAAGAGAGGGAGGGAGGGGAGAGAGAGAGAGAGAGGGAGAGGGAGAGGGAGAGGGAGAGGGAGAGAGAGAGGGAGAGAGAGAGAGAGAGAGAGAGAGAGAGAGAGAGAGAGAGAGAGAGAGAGAGAGATTAAGTGGTCAGTATTTATTTTAGAACTCACTTCTTCATTGCATCAATTAAAGCAACCAAACATTTTTCCTGTATGTGATTCCTAGCTGTACTTTCTGACCTGAGCATTTTAGGATTAACCAGAATAAAATATCACTTTACTTAATAAGGTAAAATAATCAAGAAGCTACTGTAAGCACAATATTGTTGATGCTAATTAGTTGACAGATTTATCCTCAAAAGTAGAATATATGTTCAATCAAAGTTGTTCAAAGCAGTTTACAAGTCCAGTGTTAAAAAAAAAATCTAAAGTATTATGGAACAGGAATTAAATAATCCAGGAACAGAATATAAGAAACAAGGAATCAGAGACAATTCAGTTGTCATACTGAAGCTGAGCTAGCTAAGATGAAGTGGTTTTAAAGGGCAGCACTGAAGCACCTTCAGCCTAAGACTGAACCTAAGTCCCCAGTGTAGGGAACTGTGCATTGCTACAAAGAATACCCTCTTTCTGATTAAATCTCCAAACCAGTGGTGAAATTCAAATTTTTTTACTACTAGTTCTGTGGGCATGGCTTGGTGGGCGTGGTGTGGCTTGGTGGGTGTGGCTTGTTGGGCATGGCAGGGGAAGGATATTGCAAAGTCTCCATTCCCACCCCACTCCAGGGGAAGGATAATGCAAAATCCTCATTCCCTCCCCACTCCTGCGGGAAGGATATTGCAAAATCTCCATTCTCACCTTACTCTGGGGCCAGCCAGAGGTGGCATTTGCCGGTTCTCTGAACTACTCAAAATTGCTGCTACCGGTTCTCCAAACTGTTCAAAATTTCCGCTACCAGTTCTCCAGAATCTGTCAGAACCTGCTGGATTTCACCCCTGCTCCAAACCAAGCTTAACTTCATAACATAATCCTTTTATATTCACATGAACAGAGAAGCAGCTTGCCATTGCCTTTTTCCCCAGAATATTTCTTTGACTTCACAGCTGAATCTGTAACTCTGATATTTCCTAAATCTCCTACCCAATTGCTAACCAAGTCCGATTCTGTTTACTGCTCCATTGTCTCAAAGGTGCTTTCTTCAAAAGGCAACTGGACTATGTCTTTTCCTTAAGGAAGAGTGTGGGGATGTTGTAACAGTTGTTTGTACAAGATCAGTCATAAGTCATTTTTTTCAGTGCCATTGCAACTTCAAGTTGTTAAATGGTTGTAAATTGAGAACCACCAGTAAAATCAAGCCTAGATCAATGTTCCTGACCTTTCAGGAATAAAGGGGAGTTCAGGAGAATTCCCACTTACAAGTGATTTTTCAAGGACAGATTAGTCCCATGGAAAGCAGGGTATGTCTTTACTTCTATTATCTGCAGTAGTTATGATCAAGATATTTATATATTAGATCAATATTAGTAAAATAAATCAGATGACCTCTAACCGTTCCCCCCCCCCCTGATCGTTTTCTTTACTACTTGACAGCTTTATACTGTCATTTGAATATCTTTCTTTTGGGCGTCTTTGACAGTTCATCTATTCATCTCCTCTTGGAACCCATTCCTTTGAACACAAACTTCCTGAACTAGCCAGAGACAGGTATATATAAATTAGCTTACACATATATGTGGTTCTTACATATTCATGTGATGTTATCTGGATTGTGGCAAATTTATTTCTTTGGCAAATTGCCATACTTTAATCCAGTCTTCCCCAACCCAATGCCCACTGTGATTTTAAAAAAAGAGAGCATCCAAATTAGGAAGGCAGTACTATCCCTAGCATTATAGAGCTAAGCTGGAAAAATGTAGGAATGCACTTTCTAACACAAATGAAATAATGCTACAAAGCATTATTATTTCCGTATATGAGAAAATTCATTTAGTGACACATTTCCTTCCCCTTTCTTTGCTTGAACTCCTCTCCCACACTATAAGGTTAGGCACACCATTATTCTCAACATTCAATATTACAATATTCCACAATAAAATGGCAGCATTTCTATGGAAAGGAGAGTAACAAGCAGAATTTCAAAGATATCTTTTGCTGCTATTTCAGCTAGCAGTAAATTTGCTTCCAAAATTTGCCTCCAAAATCAGCAAATTTTCCCCATCTCTGTCAATTTGGCTTTTCATAATTTTGACAGCATGTCTGTGCCATGATAACATATGGATGCCTTAATATAATCTTCATACTACTTCCATTTCTTTTGCTTTGAAGCATTGTTGATTCTTATTTCAGCTCTGGAGAAAAAAATCTCTTGATTTTTAAGGAAATGGACAAATGTGCTTTTATTGCAGCAAGATGTGAGTACAATATATTAGAACAGTTTTTCCAACTGCACAATGAGTGTAGTAAATAGGTAAAACTATTTCATTGTTCCTTTACATTAAAAAGTTCAAACTCCTACAGACATTATTTCCTCTACTATCTCATAGGCTGGCAATTCTGAACTCACTTTTGATTTCACAGTCCCTCTTTCTTAACTCTTATATCCAGATGGATGCCAATCCAACTCTTTTCTCATTTTCATCATCTCAAAGTGCTCTATTCCTTTTCTACCATTTTACAATTGGAGGTATTTCTTTATTGGCAAGACAAAGTGTAACAAAAGGCTATAAATTCATTTTCAAATGTAGTTCAGAACTCTCCCTCTCCAGGCACAAACACATTTGTTATATGTCCTTTGTTTGTAGTATGTGATTTCCAAAATAGTCAGAGCCATATATCATTATTTAGCAAGCCTTAAGGAACATCGCTCTCTAATGGGTCACAATAGTTGAATAACAAGTTTATAGCACCAGCAACAAAGCAACATTTTAAAAAGACCACACACGTAATCAAAGATGGTCCCATTTCCAACTCCAGCTTATTATAAATGCTAGAAAGGTAGGTAAGGATGTATAGGTAATGGTAATGGTTATATCGCTTATATTTTGTTGTTCTAAGCTGAGAGTCCTCAGTGTCCTCCGGAATGAAATGTCTCCTCTAGAGGACATTATTTTGGAAGATGCATCAGTCCTGCAATGTTTTTCATAGTCTCTTTTCAAAGAAAAGTAAAGAAAAAAATTATGTTCTAGATGTAACCAGCCAATTTATTAATGATCAAGGAATATATGTTGGACTGTTGTCCTAGAAAACAGAGGTCAGGTCCTATAAATAAAATATTGAAAACAAGTCGAGCACCTCAATCTTTAAAACCGAGTACTGGAAAAAAAAAAAGACTGTGTGTGGTGATTTATAACACAGATGTTTAGGAAACTATTTAAACTGCACAAACAAAGCATAGAAAGATTTCTGGAGGAGGGAATGTTTATCAAAAATCAAGTGTTCGAGTTTGTAGGTTCTGAAACCTATGATTTCCATTTATCAACAATTTCCAAATAATTGTTGATAAATAGGTATCAGCACTTGGCAGAACTTGCCGAGGCTCAAAAGCAGAATAGGTTAGCTATTACCCTGTTTTCCCTAAAATAAGACATCCCTAATAATAAGCCCAATCAGGCTTTTGAGCGCATGCAATAAAATAACCCCCTCCCCGAAAGTAAGCCATCCCTGAAAATATTTAAACGCATGTGCAGCCAGTCCCCGCCATTTGTTCTGGTTTCTTCCATGCGCCCCAAAATAATAAGACCCCCCCCCAAAAAAATAAGGCCAAGCACTTATTTCAGGGTTTAAAAAATTATAAGACAGGGTCTTATTTTCAGGGAAACACGGTAGCTAAAAAGTAAAACTCAGAAAGTGAAAAGTCTGTCAAAGGGTATGCATCTGTTACTGCCCAATATATCTATAATTCCATTTCTCTCTTGTATATCATCATGTAGAAAAAAGGCCCAATAAAGGAAACAACCAGATTTTTTTTTTTTACTATTTCACAAAATCTATTCTCTATGAAAACCTTTTAGTGTTTCTATGTGGCCTTTCTCCATAAGAAAGATATCACTGGTTAATGTTGAACATTGAATTATGCCACTGAAGATTGTTGACTGGATCTAACATTCCAATATTAAATATAGCCATTTCTGGTTGCTTTTAACAAGCATGAAATTCAGGTGTGCGCCATTCAGGGTAAGCACCAGTCTCCCCACGCCCTCACCCCGCCATTCTCCTCAACAATGTGGAACTCTGTATATCCATATCTTTGTAGGTGCTGAGGCCCCCTCCAACATCCTGATGACTGAGGAATAACAGTTTTGTAAAAATCTTAAGTATATTACTGTAGTTGTGTAATGTGGTGCCAAGCATTATTAAAGACCTTAAAGGCAGGAGCTGTTTTAAAGTGCTCCTCCCCAGAAGCCTGATAACATCTCTGGAATGGGTAAGACTTAAATTTTGTTTCTGCCTTCAATGATATCATTTGGTCCAGAAAAAAGGCCTGAGAAAATATAGACCATCTCTGATATAATCTATATCACTAACAATCAAATTTTTAAGTCATCTGAAATATCTGTGTGCAAGTCTCTGCAGATGAATTTCCTTCCTGTAATCCTTGACCAATAACACTCATCCAAATAAAAAAGATGCCAAATGTGGGCCAGATCCAAACTGTTTATTGTAGCTTATCTGGTGTCATATTATTTGGGCAACTAAAGGAAAAGAGTAAAACTCTTTGAGAACATTGGCTGATACAGGTTCACCAGAATACGTTGCTTCAGGATTATCAAATTCTGGATCAAGCAAGTTGAAAAAGAAGAGATATTATTTTCATTACAAAAATTAGATTAATATTGCAAATCATTAGATTTAAAAAATCAGATTTCTGCCATAATGTTTAAAAACTAATTTCAAATAAAACCTTATTGAAAAATTATAGAGTTTATTCCTGGTAGTCCATGTTCTCTGGCTAGAAAGGCATGATGTAAATAACTGAATACCAACAACAAGTCAAGATTTTACAGAATATTTTGTACAGTATGCCTAAAATCATAACAGCTAAAGTATTTTTTGTTCAGCTGTATTATTATTATTATTATAGAGTAGTAAAGGCTGTAGTTTATAGACAGCAGGAAACAGTACTCTGTCTTAAACAACGTACAATCTACATTTATTAATAGCTTATAAATTACAATTTCATCAAGCTTTAGCAAGGAAATTAATAAAAGGGCTACTCCATCAGCCATACTCAAAGACCACCCCATTTAACAATTTCTCATCTTGAACTGTTGCTATTCTAGACATTGATAAAATACTCAACTTACCCACCTTTTCCCCAGCTGCTCAACATGAAGTACAAAACATTCCCTCATCCAATCCCTACCCAAAAGTCCAACCTTGTGAGACAGGTTGGTCTGAGGGAGAATGACTGGCCCCTAGTCAGACAATGTGCTCCTAAATACCATCTAACACCTTAACTGCTATACTGCACTGGCTTTTTAAAAAATAGCCATTCGTTTTAAGAAATGGTGTGGAGGCTTGTTTTGTTTGTGTGTTTGTTCCTCATTATATCTTTTCTGTTGTATCATTTTTAGATTGTAAACTGAGCTGCTAGCCTTGTGAGAACATTTTGAGGTGATGAACTGGATTAAAATGCTTAAAAATACAAATTCTAAAAAAGTAATTTCCTCAAAGGGTTGGGTGCACATTCTTGATATGTTGGGCCTTTGTTGTAAAGTATGCTAATAATGAATATTTCAGTAAATGTGTAAAAGAAGAACAAGGACTTGAGTTCAGCAAGGACTCTTCTTGTTAACCAGTGTGATCTGGGCTGATCATCTGTTGAGCAGTTGGGAAATTCTAACTATACATGCATACAAAGCAGATTGCTAGCAATTAATCAATCCCTGCAATTATTTCCAAATTATTTGGAACAGTGTGTTGAAATTCCAACACTGTATATGTGTTTATGCAAAAGTAAGAGTTCTTGACTAATTAAATACCAGCTTCAGCATCTTATTTTTTGGATACTATACACTACAATCGTGATGGCAAACCTATAGCACACGTGCCAGAGGTGGTACACAGCACCCTCTCTGATGGCACACGAGCCATCGCCCCAGTTCAGCTCCACTGTGCATGCGCACGTGCCTCCTGCCGTCCAGCTGGTCTTCGGGTCTCTGTCACATGTGTGCAGGTGGGGGGGGATGTGCACATGTGTGGGGGCAGGGTACATGTGCAGGGGCTGCATGCGCATTGCATTTGGGGGGTTTGGGCATGTGCCCATGCATTAATGCACACCCGCGCACGCTTTCATGCGCACATGTGCGTGGTTTGGGTACTCAGTCCAGAACAGGTTAGCCGTTACTGCACTACAAAGATTGCCAGACCAACTAATTCTCCTATGAAAAGTTAATAAAACAAGAATCACAAAATAAAGTTTGAACAACCTAAGCAAGAACAACAAATGCTTTACTATAGCCAGATTTATTTATACACACACACACACACACATACACACACACATACACACACACATATATATATCCAATCTATAACATAAAATTATATTATTATATTATACTTATAAGCCTATGGATGTCAGATGATCACTACATAACTGTAAAATGTAGCAGCTGGTTTAGTGTTTTTCTGTAGCTGCTTCAAAGTTCATAAAAGAGATTTGTGATGGTGCCATCTTTATGCAGTGCAACACTTTGGTTCTGGCTTTCACATCAGCAGCCATGTCTCTGTAAATGTAGGATGCATTCCAACTTCATTAAAGACTGAAGGGAAATAGATTATCTACTTCATAGGCCCTGCACTGATTTGCAATAATTTAGTGTACTCCATTGTGGGGTATGTGTGTGTTTAAAAAAAAACAGATTATAAAAGAATTGGGGTGGGAAGAGAACAATTGGAAATAAAGAGAATGACGGAGAATATTGATTCTGTGCCAATATGCACTAATGCCTGATACTCAAACAGCCATTATAGGTAGTACTTCCCCCTCTGATCCACTTATTTCCCCTCCAAATGTTCTTGTTTTTCTGTTGCTTACATTTCAAGGTTAAAAAAGTCAGAATACAATAGTAAATATGTAAGATTAGCTTTTTAAAATATGTTAGCAATTGAAAGAAGAAAGTAAAATGATTTTAGAAACACTTTCTCGAAGCTTAGAACACAAACAGTCCTTTTGATCTTTTATCTCAGAGGCACAAAAAGCACCCTATATTTCTCTATAAGCATGTGATGGAAGTGCATGTGTGTGTACATGCACACATACTCCATGTGTGTCCATGCATGAGTTTACACAAGCATGGTGCGCATATTTTAATTCACACAGGCTTTCATATCTTTAAAATGCTTTTTTTTCTACAGCTCTCTTTCTTTTTCTTTCTTTTCCTTTCCCCTCCCCACCTTTTTATATATTTCAAAGCTGGCAGTTCAGTAAATGGCTGGAACTGCCACATCTCTGTTCTTGCTAAAGAAATCAATGCTAATCCTATTACTGGCAGTTATCACCTATCCCAGAAACGGCAGCTAAAAGAAAAAAAAAACACTGAGATGTCAAAGTAGGAAAAAAAGGATGGGGGAAAGGGGGGAGGTGCTCTTCTTTCACTTTCAAACAGTGATTGTTTTCTTATTTTTGATCATTTTTTCCCCTGTTATGAGAGAAACTAAACCTCCACCATCGTCATCACCCAGCAACATAAAGAGTCTGGTTTAAACCTCCCCCCCAAAAAAAAACAAGTTCAAAGCCCAAATTGTTCACTTGTTCATTGTCCACAATGTGCTTAGGAAGTGCAATGCTGGGTGTTTGCCTTAGCATGGAGGCAAGAACTTGAAGGAGGAGAAGCAGAGAATTCTGCTGGGAAGTAAAGACTTGCTAGTTTCCCCTATGTGGCCTTTTCTGTTGTGGCCCGCTGGCGGCCAGCAGAGCTGGCAGCAGAGTCAGACAGCGAGGAGATTGGGGAGGAACTTGGGCCAGTTCCTCCTCCAACTTGGGGCTGGGAAAACTCGGATGAGGCAGAGTAAGGGCCAAGACCATCTGATAGTTATGTGCTGCCTCTGGAGTCTCCAGACCCTCCGGAGTTTGATATCAGTGAGGCAGAAGAACAGCGGGAGCCTGTTCCCAGTGTGTGCATGCACAGAGCTGCCAGAAGACAAGAACAATTAAGAAAACAGGGTCGACTTGGGAGTAAGGCTTGGAGATGATTGGCCCCTCCCCCATAAGACATAAAAGCAAACGGGATGTGAGCTTTTGCAGGAAGCAATTAGTTCATCTGGTCGGTTCAAGCTTTGAAAAGTTCTGTTTCACTCTGTGCCAAGTTTGGCCTTGCCCTACGTTTGGCAATTAGTTCTCTGGCAGCACTCCAAGGGAGATAAGGTGGGTGTTTATAAACATTCCCCTGAAAGACTGTTTGTGAAGCCTTGCAGGCTGTGAATGACAATAATTCACAGCCATGTAAATAAAAGAGGTTTTGCCGGGATTAAGATTGTGCTTTATACTTTCTAAGGAAGCCTAGGTCACAACATTTTCTTTCTGAAAGTTGTAAGTCATAAAGCTGAGCAACCACAAATTCCCCCTGATCCCCACCACACATTTTAAACAATCTTGTGTCATGGCTCTGTGTACTGGAATAAAAGCTGTTTTTTTTTTCCTCCCTTAATCCAGGATCCTAAAATATTTAAATTCTAAAGTGCTTTGTCACTATGTTACAGTGAAATTTGATGCTTTCTTTCAGGTGCAATCAGAGATGTGGCTTGGATTGGTTCAAATACGTCTTTTTTCCACTGTCACTGACTTTTCTACACCACTCCCCAGTGGTGAAATCCAAATTTTTTTTTACTGGTTCTGTGGGTGTGGCTTGGTGGGCATGGCAGGGGAAGGATACTGCAAAGTCCCCATTCCCTCTCCACTCCTGGAGGAAGGATATTGCAAAATCCCCATTCCCACTCCACTCTGGGGCCAGCCAGGGGTGATATTTGCCAATTCTCCAAACTGCTCAAAATTTCTGATACCGGTTCTCCAGAACCTGTCAGAACCTGCGGATTTCACCCCTGCCCCGCTCTTCAGCATTGGTTCTCTTAATTAACGCTGTGCTCCCTGAATTTATTTCAAACCCATCATTTCCCCTTCCTGATTTTTTAATTTAGTATCTCTTTTCAGCCGGTTCACTTTTCAAACAGGTAGAAAAAAGAGCAAACCACTCCATACAGATCTTCAGACATCTTTATTCACAAAAGAGAGGGCATATGTGCAGAATTTCAAAATGGGGTAAACAGGAATTGTAGGTTTGGGCTGCAAAAATCTAAATGGCTATACTATATATAAAAAAATATAACCATTGCATGGTTATCCAGATTTTTGCAAGCCAGATTTGCAATGTTAAACTAACAATGGACATAGTAGCTATATTATTCTTTAGCATAATATCTTGTAAAATAAAAGAGAAGTTAATTTTGTTGATTAGTGTCAATTCTGTTGATTGTCTGTTTCAATTAATCCTCTTCATTGGAAGGTTGCCTAAACCCTGGTCATTTTCAGTTTTCCTGACAAATAAAACATATTTGGAAACACAAGTCTGTCTCCTTCCTGTCTTTCATGGGTATATGTGACTAATGAACCCTAACCCTGTCTGAATTAGGAATCTGTTTGGCACTGCTTAGTAAGCTTAAAAATAATATCAAAATTGACATTAATGGCTGGAAGCCATCTTTCCATAAGTTTTTTTATTTCACATTTTAACTTGAGAAGTGTCCAGTGAAATGTGGGTACAGACAAACCATCTTAGAGAAGCCAAGATATTATCTCAAGTTGCTCAGTGACTTACCCTTTCTTTGTGGCAGCAAAGCCAGAGGGCAAAACCAGCAGTCTGTCTGAAACTCACTGGCACTGCAATGACTTTAGACAATGTGGGAGTTGCAATAGAGGCAGGATAGGTTCAGAAAAGTGTACAGCCAATGTTACGGTAATATTATTTTGTGCCAACACAAGCAGGGGTGGTATGAACTACTTAAATCATGTATTGCATCTCAGAAAGTGTATGGGCAAAATTTGCAGCTTTTACATCTCTCGGCTTCCAGGGTTTCAGTAAGTCCTCTGAGTAACTAAGGATCTTTGATGCTGGGTTTTACAGTTCATGCTACCGGAATCTTCACATTTCATTTCAGAAGAAATATGAGACGTAAGTGGCCCAATAAGGAAATAGGAGCATAGGGAAGAGATAGAAAATGCCTTTAAAAGAGGATGTGGAAGACTTTAGTATGTCTTCCACAATTAAGAAAAAAAAATATTATTAGATAATTGGAATTAATAAAGTATATATGGCCATCAGCATCTTAATGCATATCAGGTCATACAAGGCTCTTCAGATAAGTCCAAAAGAAGCTGCTGGATACAAAATGATTCTAAGGTTCAAGGATTCCAAATCGTTTTCTTGGTGCATAATTCCAGTCTTGGTTAAGCCTTAGCAACCTGTTTTATACATCATTTTAAATGCATAGCTTATAAACACAGCAACTTTGTTCATACATCACACTAAGCCAAAACTAAACAAATTGTGCCGTGGTCTGTAACCCAAGCCAAATGAGAAACCTTTAACAGAAGAAATGTCTTTATTGCCAGCAGAACAACCTTGTGCTGTCTACAGTTAAAATTAGAATTGGTTCTACCCAACTGGATCTACCACTCAATCCATTTGTTTTCAGAGTTCATCTTCAAACCCCCTGGTTCATGTTCCCAATGAATTCTAAAAATAGAAAAAGCACTTCATCATGTCTTCCAACCTCTTAAAAATGGAAAGATTAAAGTTTTCCCAAGGCCACAAGACTGGTGGACAAAAGCACAAGCAATTAAGTTAAAACAGTATTTTGTTTCATACATAGATTTTCTCTCACACACATATTCTCTCTCTCATCTCTCTCTCTCCCCGTCTCTCTCTCTCTCCCCCCCCCCCCCCCTCCCCCCCCCCCCCCCCCCCCCCCTCTCTCACACACATACACACAGTTTCATTTACCAAGGTTCATCAACTGTGTTGATGACATGAGGTGGAAGGAACAAAATTCATCAGAGTCCCAAGGCCAGTGCTTGGATACATTCAAGGTTAAATTGCAAAAGAGCAGTCTATTTTAGAAACAGTTGTGATTATTTGCTATCTTTTATGTACTTCATAGGAATTCAATAAAGAGGGTAGGAATTCAATTTAAGCTGGACTGATTTGTCATTCAGTCTGCAATGCCACAAGAATGTCTATGGTCTAGAGGTTAAACAGATAATGGGCTCCCCTTCTGCATTTTGTTTCCTATCATTTGTTGTGTCTTCTGAGCATGTGCTGTAGGAATCCTGTCCTCTATCTGTTTGAAGGAATACTAGAGAGTACTGAATTGAGAAAGAAGCCGACTGGTGTACTCATGGACTGGGAATATCCTTAAAGAGTATTAATTGTCAGTTTTAGCAGGGAAGCTGGAGAGATCACAAAAAGCATCTGGTTGCAGAGCACCAGCTTCTTTAGCCATTGTGGCTTGAATTGGAGACCAGACACAGACTTATATACCCTTTTTGTTTGCTTGCTTGTTTTGATACAGGAATATTAATTGTCTAGAAAATTTGTGCTTTCCAAATGAATGTTGATCTTCTGGCAAATTAATAATTCAGTATCCTTTTTTTGCTACTTTAGTTTGGAACTTGTACATGAACTGTTTGTGAACTGATCTACAGTCATTTTTTTTTAAATCAGTCATTCATGCTTTAGTTGTATTTCAATTATATTATTTCAATGTGTTCTTTGACACGTAACCCAAGTAGCCCAAGAATGATGCCATCCACTGTGGCCAGACTAACATCCTGCAAAAGCTTTATAGAACAGCTGTTTTTAAGGGCATGTAGAAAACCAACAGACAGACAGCAATCCAAATGTGTGAGGGCAAGCTGTTGCACAGAAGGAGCCAGGCACTGAGAAGAACTGATTATAGAGTCCCTGAAGTAGAAACTCCCTCATTGACAGGACCTTTAATAGGTCCTCTCTTACTGATTTCACCTGATGGGCAGACTCATTTCAGAGGACATGGTCTTGCCACAGCATCGGCAGCTTGTAGCTGCTACCCCATCATTGGAAAAGGAGCTTTCCTGGATCAATCAGGGGCTTTGTGGTGCCCCTGAGACCATCAGGATGTGCTCCTCATTACCGCAGTCAAAACTAAGTGGACCGTCCCGTTTCGCTGCGCGCCAGCTTCCGGTCCTAACCCTGGGTCTTGAGCCCTTCAGAACCAGGAAGTGGAAGTGGTGTGTGAGCATGCACATGCATGTGTGCATTCCCACTTGTGCAAGCAGCAGATAAGTGTAGGTGCGCATGCTCCATTTGCATGAGTGGCATGTGAGCGTGCTTGTCTACCACTCACATGGAACCATCCCCTCCCCCCAACCCCAGGTGGTCCACAAAGCCAGAAAGGTTGGGGAACTTTGATATGGGTGATTTAGAGTTGCACACCACAACCTTGAAGTGAAAAAGAGATGAATGATTGTGTGTAATGCTGTCTGATCCAGGAAGAGATGCACATATGAGATGTAACTGTATACAAGCTCTCCTGGTCACAGCATACATTTTCTATTTCAAGAGAAGTTGTAAGTCCAAGAGAAGCCTCAGATTACAAATCAGCTCTCATCTGATCACCACTAAATGTATTGTGCAATTAACATCAACAGTGCTAATTGCACAAAAGGCCATTTTAAAAGTCAGTCATTGACGGTATACACGCCAAGGACTAGAAGATATCATCTGGGGAGGCATAATGAATTTTGTTACTTATAGTCACTATGATTCCATGCAAAAACAACGATTATTCACAGTTTGGAAAACAAGGTGGGAAATTGGTTCTGTGATATGTAGGAGATTAAATGAAATTATTTTAATTGCTTTCCCACTTTTGACATCTATGTGAGATTCCATCCTGGGTTAATATTTATTTAATACTATCTTATTTGAAAAATTACTATCACTAAATTTGACTTTCAAATTTTTCTCATAAACTGTGGTTTATGTCTACTTTGGATTGTAAAAATGTCATGCTGAATATTATATGACATTTGTTTATACACTAATTGTAATATTCTATCTTAATGGCACATTTATGTCATGGTTTTTTAAAAGCTGTAGATACCAGTGTCTCAAGTTGAGTTCCAAAAATTACTATACAAGTGATGTACATTCCTACACACCAAGAGTCCACTAAGCATTCCCTTCCTTTAACTGGATCTTATCCTGTAAAATAAATGAATCACTAGGAAATAGTTCCATGTCTCTACTCTTCTGTTCTTGAAACATTTGTTATTTTATTCTGAATATTTCAGCACATCTATTTACCTGGCACTATATTTAGTACCATGGTGCCAAGATGGCATATATAAAGATTCAGTTGCAATTCCTATCTGATGACACTTCCCTCTTCTTTTTATCCTCATTTTATGCTGGCACTCTCAATTCAGCACAAACTTGGTGTGTTTAATTTTAAAAGAAGTAAAATGTTCCTGGAGACGCCTCAGACCACTGCAAATCACCTGTTTTATGGAGGCAGTAAAATTGTGTATTGGATTAGAAGTGATGCTGATCTGAAATTTATATAACTTTTAATGACATTATAATTTTTCCCCTGTGCACACCATCGTGGAATCATTAGGATGCACAGTATAGAAAAATGAAATTTGTAAGGGGAAAACAAGACAGTTGTTGGGGAGAGGAGTAAAATTGAGCTTTATAAATGTGTTCATTGTCTGTACTATGCAGCAGCATCTAAGACTGAACAGGTGATCTGATGTGTTTATAAATAAAAAAAAATGTATGTTCTGAAATGTTTTTCACTCTGCCCATATTTATTGCTGTAACTATAGCTATACATCAGTGTTGAAATTATTTTTCATCTTGCCTACAGAAAGTATGGCGCCCCAACCAAACATCAAAGATAATTGTCCCATCCATGTAAAAAATAAGTATCTCCAGTGTTAAATCTACATGTGGATAGAAAGTGTATATCTTACGGAAAGCCAGGTACATTTTTTTCTGGATCAAAAACTAACAAAAAAGTGGTATTTCTAATTTTGATGTTAAAGATATTCATCTCAAAATTATTTATATTTTAATAGTTTTTCACTGAGAAGAGTATCACTAAGGCCAACAAATTATTTTACTTTAATAATAAAAGAGTTATAATGCCATTCTATTGCAGGTGGTATAATTACTATTTGTATATTCCATAACTCAGTGTACATTACCTGTATTCACATCATTGAAGAGGAATATTCCACTACTTGAGTGAGTTCACACATCAGACTAAGCTAACCTTGATTTGCAAGCCATGATGGCTGGATTCACAAAGCAAAGACAAAAGAAATATCATTAATCTTTAAAGTGATTATCATAGGAATTCCCTAAAGCGACGCTGAGTGAAAGTGTAACTATTCAATATAATATTGAATACCTTGAAATTGTTTATTTATATAACCTATAAATCAGGGGTGAAATGCTCCCGGTTCGAACCAGATCCAGTAGCAATGGCAATGGGTGGTTCAGAGAATCGGTAGCAAAAATCCCTGCGCCCCACCCTCCCACCATGTCCAGCTGAGCTGCATGATCATCAGAGGCTTTTTTTTTTTTACTTTTAAAAGCATTTTTTCTATAACTTCTTCCGTGGAGAAAATGCTTTTAAAAGTAAAAAAAAAAAAGCCTCTGATGATCACGTGGCTCAGTTGGGATCTTAAAGGCTTTTCAAAGCATTTTTTTCTGCAACCTCTTCCGGGAAAGAGGTAGTTTAAAAAATGCTTTGAAAAGCCTCTCTAACAATCAGGCAACACAGCTGGGATCGTCAGAGCCTTTTCAAAGCATTTTTTAACCACCTCTTCCCCGGAAGAGGTTGCAGAAAAAAATGCTTTAAAAGTCTCTCTGACAATCCCAGCTGAGTTGCCTGATTGTTAGAGAGACTTTTCAAAGCATTTTTTAAAATGATCAGGCAACTCAGCTGGGATCATCAGAGAAACTTTTAAAGCATTTTTTTCTGCAACCTCTTCCACGGAAGAGGTGGTTTTAAAAATGCTTTGAAAAGGTTCTGACGATCCCAACTGTGTTTCTGATCGGCAGAGGCTTTTCAAAGCATTTTTTTGCATTTGCAGAAAAAATGCTTTGAAAAGTTAAATTTTTTTTAAAGGTGGCCACGCCCACCCAGTCACATTACCCCCCCTACCAAGCCACGCCCACAGAACCAGTAGTAACAAATTTTACATTTCACCCCTGCTATAAATGCTATGTTTCAAGAAAATCTAATCAAATCTAAATGGCATTTATATATTTACACTGTAGTGTATACTTACACTACAAAAGTGAGCTATTGCAGTTCCAAACAAAAATGTCAACTTCTGTGAAATAACATTATGACATTTATGAATATTTCGGTACTTGAACAAAAAGACCAATAACCAATAAGAAGACAAAACAGGTACCTTGTACATTAAGAAGTTATACCACAAACTGCATAATCAAAGTCTGTCTGCTGTGTGCCACACTTGTGTAGTAAGACAGCCCTTAGTGCAAATCCAACATCATTCTTTTTTTCTCCCAGACCTATGTGTGAAGAGAAAAGAAATGACTTAAAGAGAAGGAAGAACTTCTAAAAATATTATGAACAGAGTAAAACTATAGAAGTGTCCCAAGAGATATTTTATTTTGCATTGTTTCATTATCTTTCTATCTGTGTGACAGGGTCTATGCAGATCACTTTATCAATTTCTCAGTAAGACCAAAAATATTTTATTTGTGTTGCTGCCACAGTGGCATAATAATGAAAAATACTTTCTGCCTTGCCTTTTGTCATCCTTGGTTTCTATCTCATTTTTCAAGTTTATAAATGTCTGCCCTATCACAAATAAAACAGGCGCCATTCATTTTAGCATAATAGATTGGACTGATATAGTCTTATATCCATCTGATTCCCTCCAGATTGACTTGCACACATGGTTTTAAAGGTTCCCCTTGAGATGTTTCATGCTTTTAATCTTGGTGGCGGGTGACCTTCAATGGTGGGTTGCTCCCGGTTCTATCCAGTTCTTTAGAACCGGTAGTAAAAGCAGCGGGAGACTCCCCCCACCTGCCCAGATGTCATAATTGACAATCTGCGCATGCGCTGAAACTTTTGTGCATGCGCAGATGCACACACGCTCCTGCAAGCGAAGCGAGCATGCGTGTGCAGTCCCATTGCGAACCGGTAGTAAAGGTAAGTAGAACCCACCCCTGGTGACCTTGTTTAATGCAATGATTACCTCGGTAACAGCAATTTAGCAATTTAGGATTGTAGAACTGTTTGCTCCAACCAGAACTGGGATCACCTATGAGATCATTTTAGGAGGAATTACTCCTACTTCCCTACTTTTGGGGAATCAAGGTTGCTTAGGTCAGGACGCACTGCTTTTGGTAGTGACACCAGTTCCCTGGAAGAGTCTCCCAGCAGAGATGGCAAAACGTCAAAGGCTGAGCTGTTCCAGAGAGCATTCCAATTAAGACTGCACCATCTTTTATCATTTATTTGTATTGCTATTGTTTCTTTACATATGATGGATTTGCTTCAGCTTTTATTGTTTTTTTTTTAATTTGCATTTTTCATGCTTCCACCATGTATTTCATGCTTCCATGTTAAAGTGTTCATATATTAATGTAAACAGGTGAAATTCAAACTGCTTGTGATGGAATAAAAGTGTAATAAATGAATAAACAAACAAACAAACAAATAAATAAATGTTCTGGGGTGGAAGCAGATGTTACAGCTTTACCAGACACAAAGATCATATACGAGACACATTGGGCAAGATATTAGTGATCTATAATATTTTGATCATGATTAGATTTCTCCTGTTTAGATCATTTATTTCTAACTGCTGATTGGTCTGTGGAATAGCATCAGACCTTGGTAAACCAGGGCCTCTAAATTCACTTCCTTCAGTAAAGAGCTAATAGTTTAAATAGGAATGAGATCATTCTTTTGTATATTACAACAGTCGGAATATGGGCAGGACTATAACTTGCCATTTTTCCCCCTAAAGTTGAAGGATATTATGGAAAACAACAAAATCTGATCAGAAAAGGGTTAGAAATAAAAGATAAGCCATTCTTATCAACAATAGTCTAAAGTGTGGTCACTGTATAAAAAGGTCCAGCATAGTTTGCCCTTCAGACCCAGTAATAAGGAGGGCTGGCTGTTGTTATTTTTGTATAGGCCACCTGTGTCAAAAGCTGACTCTGATGAGACTTCTGCTCCAGAGATTGGAGGAATTACTCAAGAAAGCAACATGACTTTTCTTTACACAGTAGAGGTGACACACATTGCCCTATGAAGTAGGGCCAATCCTCTTCAATCAGCAATCTCTTCATGAAGAAAATGACTTCTGCCCTGACATTACCAATGCCCAGAAGCCATTTGGTCAGTTGAAGTGAGGCACTGCAGCTACTCCGATGCTTAGAAGCAGAGGGACCCTTCACTTTAAGATTTTGTTCTAAGTGGGAGAGTTCACTTTAAGCTAAATCAAAGCGAAATATCCCTTTGAAGCTACTCACATCTAAGGCAACTATCCTTCAATTATTGTATTTTTACACATTTTGATTCATTCCATGTTCAAATAAATGCATTCTTTAGGAAGTGACAGAAAGCTTACAGTACAATATTGCATTTAGGAAATCTACACACCAAAAACATATATTAGGAGAAAGTATTGTTCAAAGGGGATATGTCTAGCGGGGAAACACAGTAAAAAACAAAGAATGTGTGTTGCCCCTTCGGTTAACATGTTTATAGTTAAATATTTAAGGAAATCTGTGGTTATAATAGAAATATGTTAGGTAGGGATATGAACATATATGTATTTTATTTGCAGATGATGATATATTGTTAGCTGAGAACCCAAATGATTTGCATCAAATCTTAGAGTATACTGTATGTTGCAACAAGCAATGCGGATCTGAAAAATTAATAGATCAAATATTAAAGTTCTATTTGACAGGGAAAATGGTATAAATAATTGCAAGCAGGTAGGTGAATGTGTACACCTTGGTAGAATGTTTACTTAAGAAGTTTGTGTGATTAAAAAAAAGATACATTAAAAATTAATAAGTTATATGTGTAGCTATGTTGTCTCATACACATCAAGAATAAACTTTAAAATATGTATGAGACTAAACGTCTGTGGAGATTCTCAGTCAACCAGGTCATGGTTGTCCCAAAGGTACTTTTTCAAAAGGCAACTTCCTTTGTTTTTCCTTGAAGACGTTTTGCTTCTCATCCAAGAAGCTTCTCCAGTTCTTTGTTCTGATTTCTTTGTTCCCTTTTTAGCTTGTTGATTATCTCTTTTGCACAGTATGTAGATTTTTCAATTTTTTCACTTCCAGCATTTTGCCAAGATCTCACTAGGTCTTCCACCTTCTTCACCGAATATTTGACATGAACACAAATTAATTCACAAATTTAGTTTATCATGACAAGGTATTATCCTCTCCTATTTAGTTTGTTATATTCATTGTATAGATCAGCAGTAGGACAGTTGGTCATTTGTGTCTAAACAGTTTTTAAGTTATATTTCAAATTAGACTCATACTTGTCCTAAAGGTGCTTTTTCAAAAGGCAACTGGACTTTTCTTACCTCAAGATTTTAGTGTCTTTAGCTTACTCTTTACTATCTTCTTTCTGTACATTTCATAATATTGTTTATCTTATATGATAGGCATGTTTGTATATATATATATATTTACCTATTTGATTAAATCTCATAGCACATATTAGTAACAATAAAGGGACTGGTATTTTCTTTTGAAATTCTGATCCACTTCTAGAAAAATTGCCCGGCTTCCCATCATTGCATTCTATAACAATATAATATGAAATTTAATGAGATATTACATTTTTATGAAGTCATTTATCTACTTTCATTTAGATATGATTTTTCCCCCCTCCTACCTGCAAACCCATCTGGCAAGATAATGGCTCCAATGGAAGAATGGAACTGCTGTTCTGCCACAATGCAATAATCAACAAGTGGGGAACTCAGCTGTTACCATTTTCAGAAATCTTTGCTCTTTCTAAGCAATTTGGCTTCAGGCATAGCACTTCTTATCAGGCCTACTCTAAACAGAAAGATAGAAGAGATGGCTAAGTGGAAGTCTGAGCTTTCCTCATTTGCTATTATCAATCTAAAAAAGGCCAATTATCTCTTGTAGAAAATGAAAATGAATCAAGTGCATTTTCTCAATCAAGAGTTTCTCATGTTCTTTTTTCTCTTGGAGAATTAGTTCTCCAGGTGAAGAGTTCCAAAAGCAATTAAAGGGAATGTTGTACCTCTGCACTACACCTTGATACTATTTCTTTTCTCCTCCTTCACCGCTTCTTTATCATGCCCTGGAATCAAAACTAACTGCATTTGCAATGGTACCTCATAAAGAGAAGATACACTTTGCACTGACAAACAGTTGATCCAGCTGCACTTCAATTAACAGAGCACAGGACTCCTGCACAAACCAAACTAGTGTTGGTTAAGCTAAGGGAGAGAGGATCCATGGAGTTTCTTTAGCTGTTTTCTTCGGTTCCCCACTGCTTTTCTGCATTCTACAGCATTGCTTTTGTCCTGTCTTTGATACACCATAGCCCGTCCCTCTTAAATATCATGTTAGAATGTATAGCCTGGCCAAAAATACAGTAATGTATTTAGGAAGCCCGTCAGATATGTCAGAGCAAACAGAGCTTTTTCCATCAGTGAGATTTGAGGCCTAACTTCATTAAATTGTTTCTCCAACAAAGGTGAAAATGTTTCTAGCTTCAGAATTCATCCACCCTAATATTTGAGTCCTGATTGCAGCACCAATGAATTTATTGGATAAAATAAATGCTGACATATCATATTAGAGGTTAATTGAATATTAACTTTCAAAAAAATGTTAACTTCAGAGAGAGAGGAACTGTGGGTTAGGAGACTTAAAGTATCTGAGTACACACATCTGAGTAAATAATAGTTTTATTGAAGCACATGCCAGAATAGTTCCAAGTTGAGGAATTTCAGTTCTATGTGTTCAACTTTTCACCTTTTACAACACAGTAAGGACTTTGGTTCTTAGAAAGTTCTTCAACAAATTGTAGGAAAGCCAAAGCTTTCACCATCTTATGATTCTATTGATTTTGGTAATAAAAAGGAGGAGAGAAAATAAATGGATTAAATACAGTTAAGTGTGCAATACAACTAAGACCAGATTCGAATTCAAGATTCAAAGGCAGTGTGACTTGATTCAAAATTATGATTTGAATCCATGATTGGATTTGAATAATGTATCTGAAATGTATCTGGAATCAATTTGAATCCAAATTGATTCCAGGTACATTAGGATGCACCTGTCCATTGAACCTGGCTTTAGTTTATTGGTCCTGATAAGCAGGAGAGACACGCAATGATTGTTTCTTTATTAGTTCACACTGATCTTGCCAACAAGTTATGCCAGATGCCTTCCAAAAATGCAAACTTTTGTACTAACAATTTGATAGGTTAATGATACATGACTCAATTTCTCTTCCATTTATTTCCTGTACTCCTTTTGTTAAATTATTTCCAAAATTATGCTGTCCCGTCTAAATATTGCTATGGTATGTGCAGTGCTCAGAATTCTCAATTAATTTTGTCCTCAGCAAGTAAGACCATCTTTAAATCTTCACGTGCAAATTATGGCCTGAATGACATTTTCTAATACATAAGCAGTAAAGCTATCTGTGTTACTGGCACTTGTCTCTTTATCATATTTACTATTTACTTTGGGATATTTTACAGTGGACAGTCCTTGGGAATCTGGAGACATGTTTTAAGATTCAGGAGCAAGGGCACAATAAGTAATGAAAATTATCTGTGTGTCCGTTTGAGTCAGTTTTTGACTCCTTTTGACTGTCTGGACTACTCCCTGCAGTTTTCTTGGCAAAGTTTTCTGGAAGTGGCTTGCCTCCTGCATAGGGCTGGGACAGAGTGATTGGCCCAAAGTCACAAAAAAACCCTTTGATTTGTAACCAAACAATGACTTTGGAATGACAGCTCAATATCCCAGACGCCTCTGAGAAATTGACCCCAAGATAATAGCATGTACCTATTATGCCTTCATCCTTTGCTTTAGGAATTTACATACCACATTCTAACTTCATTTTTTCCACCCATATTGTTCTTCTACCCTTTCATCTATTATTTTTAAATTATTGGTACAAGGGTTTCATTGAAGCTTCAGTATCAAAGTTTCTGCCATCTTATTATATCTGACATTCACAAAACAGCTTGTAAGAGTAAAATGAAGGTAAACACTGTTGTTTCAAGTTATCTTCCTTTTCTTAAAGTAGTAGCATGCTGCCTCTTATTACTACAGGAAAAAATGGAAAGTAAGAAAACAGTGAAAATGTACTATAATTGAAAATATTAGTTTCCCTCAAGAACAAGTAAGATGGGTCACCATGTATGTTTTTCTAAACAAACCAATTTCTGTTCAGAATCCTAAATTGTTCCCATAGCTTCAGAACAATGTAATATTACATGATTTATAGCAGGGCTGTCAAACTCCTGGCCCACAGACCAGATAAGTCACATGCTGGCCACGCCTACATCCAGCTTAGCGAAGGGGGGGGAAAGTCCCGATACATCATGTGATGCCACCATGATGACATGAGTTTGACACCCCTAACTTATAGCTACAGTTTCTTCTACCCAGAGTTGACTTTTGCTGAAGTATATTCCAAATGTTTTACATTGTCATTGCCAAAATCTGATTTGTTTTGACTTTGTAAAAGGCAGGTGCAGTGCTCCTAATTTGACCCAGGAATGGAAAATATCGAAGTCCCATATTTGCCAAACTAGGTTTCCAGGCGTGGGTTCTACTTACCTTTACAACCGGTTTGCAATGGGGCTGCGCGCGTGTGCTCATTTTGCTCACCCGTGCATGCACACTTCTGTGCATGCACAGAAGCGTCCTGATGATGTCGGGTCGGTGTATGGAGCCTCCCACCGGTTTTACTACTGGTTCTATAGAACCGGTACAAACCAGGGGCAACCCACCACTGTAGGTTTCTAATTAGAAACCTCTGGTCACATTTGTGGATGGAAAAAAATAACAGAGTGGCTATAATTTTTTAAAGGTATTATGCAATTTGGCTGATATACTTAACATTTCAACGTAACATTATCATTTCTTCCAAAAGCCCAAGGGGACAGATTTGATGTTCCCCTCCTGGTCAAAATATGCATTTATACTTCATTCCCTTTCATCCTTTTGGTGAAGTAATTATTCTGAGGTTCCATATCTGCACAACTGCTTTGTCATGGCATCCTGGAATGAACATAAAATCATGCCATCCTAAATCTTACTTGCTGTATAGCAAGGCCTTACTAGAAACTCACACTTGTGCTGCCATCCATTAGCTTGGAAGAACATTTTGATGACAAAGATTAGTTATTCCTTGACTGAAATTCTAGTCCTATTCAAAATCAAGCAACAGAAGATCTTCCTCCAATTGGAATGGAAAATACTGTAATTACTTCAACCAATTGTACCATACTGTACCATCAACTAATTGAAGTAGAATCTACTTTTGAAGTAGATTCTTTGAAATTATGGGTTGATCAGTCAATCTAGCAAACACTGGGTGGCAGGAAAGAGTTGGAGGTTTTTCCTCTTTTTTTTGTCTCTTGGCTGCCATCTAGTGTCATCTAAATTTATGCAGGTGAGATGCATCCAACAGATAAATGCTGCTGAAGGGCTGAAATTTAGGCAAGGATTTTACTACTGGGGATTCGCTTGAGTGGTACGTTACCCTAAGAACATTAACCTGAGGAAGGAAAGTAAAGAACTAGGATTTCCCTGAGACCCATTGGTACGGGAATTCCAAATTACGCAAGATATAGATATTACAATTACATTGCATTCGTTCATTCATTGTCTGCCCATCTCAATCAATGACTCTAGGTGGCTTACAGTTTTAAAAATATATTGCAATTAAAAATTTAAAAAAACATTTCAAAACAGTAAAAACAGTAAAAACAGTAAAAACAGTAAAAAGATTTAAAACATCCAATTAAGTTGCACAAGAGCAAGTTAACAATAAACCAGGAAACAGAACCCTTGGTGCATTCAGTACCACAGGCTTGGGAACATGGCCAGCTTTTTCCAGCCTTGTGAAAGGCTAACCGGGATGGGCCAAGTCATCCATTTCCATTTCTCTTGTAGTTAAGAAAAGACTGAAAGTCAGGCAAAGGGATCAGAATGGAGAATGAGGCAGAGTGGGAATGAGATCCTAGGATCAACAAGAAAACAGGATCAAGAACCACCAGCTTGCTGGCATGAAATGTTATTTTAGGCTGACTCTCCAATGCCTACCAATACACCCACAGCATCTTGAGGCAAATATTAGGGAGAGCACTGCTTTCAGAACAGAACCTCTTAAGCCAACTCTGGGCTGTCTCTGCTGCAGCAGGAGAACATTGAACTACAACTGGAGTTATGCAACTTGAGTTTTAGAAAGAGTGTGTGGCCCTTGCATCAAGACAAGGAGACTGGATATTGCGCTTAGTCATCCAGGAGAAATGGAGGATGAAATATGATTTGAACTTGACCCACCATTCATCTGACATCCTAACCATACAAAAATTGACTCTCTATGTTGAAGGCAGATTAAATTGCTCCAAACCTGTATTATACACTAATATTTTGCCATCTAATGCATTAAAAATATGATAAAGACATTGGCCCTATTCTAAATCTTAAGGTCATGTTTAATATTTGGCAAGTTGAAAATCAACCATTCATTCTTTCTCTGAGTTAGTTTCTAATCAATGGCAGTACTTTGCTTCTCACACCATAACTGCTTAGTTTCCTTTAATAGCCTCTTATTATTGTCTGTCAAGCATTCTTGAAGAAAAGTATAAATTATATCAAGACTTTATCATTTATTATTGTGCACCCTTAAGTAACTCTTCTAGTCTGCAGAGCAATGTTAATCCTTAAGAAAAATATCTTGATTTTCTCTTGTAAGTTAAGCTAAATGATTTAATTTCCATTAGTTATTGTTTCACCATGATTAATGAATGCTAAAAAAATAACCAATCCTTTTCGGACTTAATGGTCATTTGTTACTTTTCATGTTTTCATTACATCTGGTTGATATTCAGTGGAGTTCTATTATATAGAGTCCTTTCAGCAATCTCCTATGAAAAAATATCAGACTTAATAAGATGAATATTATTTCTAGGACCTGCATTATGGCTACATGTTGTATCCTTCCATAACCTGATGCCCTGAAGATCTGTTAGATTAGAACAACCGCTATCCTTATAGTTCTTGCCAGGGAAAACATAGCATAGAGTTTTGGAAATCATTTTTATCTTTTATAGTCATTTAGTCTTGTATTAGTAAGTTTGATTAATGATACACCATCCTTTGTTGTGACTCCTAGTGACCACATAGATAGATTTTCTCCATGACTGACTGCCCCTCACAATCTAGCCTTTGAAGTCTCCCAACATTGCCCTCATTGCCATTGTAATTGAACCCATCCACCTTGCTGCTGGTTATCCAATTCTTTTCCAGCTTTCTCTAGAAAGCTGTCTTTGGATAATGTCTGAAGTAGAATAATTTGAGCCTGATCAAGTGAAAATTCTGGGTGGATTTGTTTTATGATCCATTTGCTTGTTTTCTTGACAATATTAACAGGAGTCTTCTTCAACACAAAAGTTCAGAAGCATCAATACTTTTCTCACCCTATTTCTTTAAAGTCCAACTTTTGCTTCTATAGAGCATCACAGGGAATGCTATGGCTTACATGATTCTGCTTATTGTCAGTATAGATACATCAAAGTAATTGAATATTTTTTCCAAAACATTCATGGCTGCTGTGGCAGTGCTAGTCTGTGGTATATTTCTTGATTGCTTGTTCCTTTACTGTTAATGGTTGATCCTAAAAGGCAGAAGCTAACCATCACTTTGATGTCTTCACTGTCAATTCTAAGACTGGTTGTTTTCACTGTTGTCATTTGTTCTATTTTGTTTATATTTTATTTTAGTCCCATTTTTTTCACTTTGTCACTTCACTTTTAGTTCTACAGCTCATAGAACTTTTGCATTTTTGGCTACCAGGGTAGTGTCATCAGCATATTTTTTGTCCAATTTTAGAAATACAATTCTCTTCCCAAATGCTTCCCTTAATACATTATATATTCAGCATATAGGTTGAAATTAGCAAAATGAGTGAATAAATATAAGTCTGAAATCTGGGAAAGTGGGCAAGGTTTTGGAATATGGACAGAGCACAGTAGGTAAATTTTAAAGCTTCTCATAATCAAGAATGACTGCTGAATTCAAATGAAGGAAGGGAAAGGAAGGGAAGGGAAGGGAAGGGAAGGGAAGGGAA
>WNWU01000032.1:17260572-17273461 GCA_012654045.1 Ptyas mucosa | reverse complement strand
AACTGGGGCGGTGGAGTTGTATTACTCCAATCACCTTACTCAAGATTAACTTTGTATGAGTATGATCCAAGTCATGCATTAGGACGGTGTCCTCATTTGTTTTACCAGCTATGAAGTGGTGATGAATGTAAGACAGGGCTCTCAAACTCGCAGCCCGCAGGCCAGATGCATCACACACTGACCATGCCCAAGCCCAGTTTAGTGAAGGTGGGGGAAGTTGCAATACATCACGTGATACTGCCGTGATGATGTGAGTTTGATACCCTTGATGTAAGAGAGATCTGGAATAATTAAAAGTAAATAAGGATTAGGAAAGAGAATAATGTGAAGATATTTGTGATAGATATTGGTAAATACCATCTCTAGTGAAATTATTGCGCCTCTTTTTCAGTTGAAAATTCCATGAAAAGTCCTCTAATATTTCAAATTCTCACAAAAGCATGTCAAACCCTATTGTCAAGAGGTTCAAAGTTATAGAATCAAATTAGACAAAATATATAATAGAAATAATTAACAGCAGAAGTGTTTCCCAGAGGAGGAGATCATTAAAGCTCATTGCTCAAAATGATTACTAAAACAAATTCAGAAGGCATGAATTAATAAGTAATGTAACTTATTTAAGGTGATGAATTGAATAGTTAAAGTCAACATTCACTTCAGCTCAAGTCCCCTCGTTTTAAAATGCATCAACATTGAAAATAATTTTTTCACATTCTGATTATTTCTGTCAAAAACAATCTTACATATCGATTGTAAACTTCTTGGTTATTGTGACTGCAATTTTCAAATTGTTTCTTTAGGAACTGAAGATTAATACATTTGATTATTATCCAAAAATCAAGAACAAGGGAGCATAATTTCAAGCTAACAGGAGGGAAGTTTAAAAGTAATGTTAAAAAATATTACTTCACAGAAAGAGTAATGGAAACTTGGAACCAAATCCCAGAGAAGGTAGTAGATAAATCAACAGTAACTGAGTTTAAACATGCTAGGGATAAACACATGTCTATCAACTAAGCTGTGGTGGCGCAGTGGTTAAAATGCAGTACTGCAAGCTAGTTCTTCTGATTGCCAGCTGCCAACAGTTCGGCAGTTCAAGTCTCATTGACTCAAGGTTGATTCAGCCTTCCATCCTTCCGAGATTGGTAAAATGAGGATCCAGATTGTTGGGGCAATATGCTGACTCTGTAAATCACTTAGAGAGGGCTGTAAAGCACTATGAAGCAGTATGTAAGTCTAAGTGCTATTGCTAACTGACAAAAATAAAAAGTAAACAAAAATTAAAAAGGAAAACAAAAACCAAGAAACAAAAAACTCAAAGAGCAAACTCTATGAACCACTGGGTCTTTTTCTGCTGTCATGTTTCTATGTTTCTACATCTTGAGTACCACATTGCTGTCACAAAATATATAGCAAATTACAGCCTCTGAATCAAGATTGTAGTTTTATTGATATTTGATCAGTACAATTTAATACATTCATTATCTCTTAAAGCCAATGGGGTACTAATGTATTTTTACCTATTGATTGGTAAAACAATACAGAATTCAGATATCAATATCTGAAGTATGTTTTATCAATAATATGTCACTGAGCCATCTTTGATTATATTTCTCTTTAATTAAATATCTGACAATGCAAGGTACTTTGCCCTATGACATGGGTGAATATAGACAGTTGACCATAGATCGCAGATGGCTATATTTGAAATGGATCCATTATTTTTGATCCTGTGGTACAGGAGAAAGTTTGTCATATATTTACGGAAGAACAAATATTTGTTTAATTCTGTATGTATCATTTAGCTAGATGGTCCAAATAATAAATATCAAGTGTTAACATGCATACCTTAATCATCCATCAGGTCCTAAAATATTGAATAATGATTGCTAGAGTTTTAAACTTGAACCAGCAAGTGCAAATTTTCTTTCAGTCATTAAAGTCACACACTCATCCTTATCCATAGCATAGGGTTGCTGTGAGTAAAAGGGTGGATTATGCACCTCATTTCACCACCTTGAGTAGCAAGTGGGAAATATAGGTACTTTACAATGACCTCTTTGTTTTACCTGGCATAACTGCAGACAAAATTGGAGGAATTTCTTTACCACTGATAACTCTCCTGTCTGTTCCAACATACTTTTCTTTTAAAACTAACTTGTTTGTAATAGCACTTGTAGCAACAGTAAAAAAGAAAGATTAAAGCTGAAGTAAAACCTGAGACGATTTGAAATTCAGAATCAGATGCAGAAGATAAGTTCAATATTTAAATAGGAACAAGATTAATAGGACAGTGTTAAGATGCAGAGGGGAAAAGTTGGGATTGGGAGAGACAGGAAAGAAATATTCTGTTGTTGAAGATACATAAACACCTGTACGCTCTTGATCTGATGGCAGCAGTTGTGCTTCTTAAAGTTACATATTAAATGGCAGAGAGCTATAGCCAATTAGAATTCTTTCTGGCAATTCTAACTATCATATTTTAGAATCAGAGGCAATGCAGAATTAACCTTTCTGGACTATGGCCTGAATTTTAAATGCAGAAAGCACACAGAAGGGATATGCTTAGTATTAATATCAACAAAAAAAGCTTTTTTCAACTAACCTAGGAGAATAAGGGAGAGAGAGAGAAAACACAGAAGGGGGGAGGGGTCATGTACTCTGTCAGCATAAAACCTGGGTAGTCTTTTAGCATTTTGAGGGGCTCCGAGAACCTATAAAAACCAGAATAGATGTTTCAGATGTTTAAGTTATTCCTTAAAACCTGTGATATCTTATCTCAAAATAACCTTGGCCCCAAATTTTCACATGTCACACAAAGCTCAGTGTATTCCAGTGGAACAGTGGAATGCTATGCAGTCCTGAAATATGTTATATCAGTTCTTCTGACCAGGAGCTGCCTCCTAGTGACCTCATGCCTGTTTTATAATGGTTACCTACATAATTCTAATTTTCGTTTCCTAAACCAGTAGTAGACAACTTTTTTCCCAACATGAGCTAATTTTTTTCAGCTTCTGAAAATGATGTGATGATGTTACAAAAGAGAGTGTCCCAAATTTGCTACCTTTTTCAAGCTTCTTGTTGTCATTGAGATCTTTTAATCGTACAAAATGAATAGTTCGTTTTAAAAGAACTATTAAACAAAAACAAGGAAAAATATGATACTATTGAATTTCACCCTCACTACTTGAGGATATTTTGAACGCTTTGTACAGCTCACAAGCCAAGAGTGAATACTACCTTTGGGCACACGCACGCACATACACACACATAACACCCTGTCCTCACACACAAACACAGGACCTTCTAATCTCAAAATAGTCAGGCTGGCTCACTATCTCTGCTCCTGGTCTGACTTAAAGCTTCTACAGCTTTCTTCTCCCTGATGGCATAAAGCTCAGTGTTCTTCACTTGCATGGCTTTCATTTTAATGGAATACTAAGCAGCCACCAGACCACCAGACTGACTTATCCAGCAAGTTCTTGAAGAATCTGGGGGGAAAAAATCCATACGCATACTTGGCTCGCATTCTTTTCTGCCTTCTCAGAAGGGAAGCAAGAGTGAAAGAAAGTGCAGTCAAGTGGAAATGGTTGGAGTGCACTTAGAGGAGTTTAGCCAAAAGGAAAAGGATAGCTGATGGTGGCTTTTTAAAACATTATTTCCTCAAAAAAAAAAAATCCTCCAGAAGTTAAAACTGTTTTAATCAGCTGAAAAACATACGTGGGCTTTACAGCTCGGAGACAGCTTGCACGGGCACCGATAAATGCCTATCGCTCATTTGCATACGCTAACAGCTACACTTTAATCAGCCTCCTAATCCCTGATGGTATTAATGAATTTTTTTATGCTCTCTCTCTCTCATACACACAACCCCCTCCCCTTTTTTTAGTATCATGTTTGCTAATTCAAAAATGATCAGCGGCTTCTGTGTGCCTTTTTTTATGCAGGAAATAATGGGTGAGCTCAGTACTCCTGTTATCCCACTCTCACAAATAATTAAGACTACAAAGAGTACAAATCAGTCTGAATGCACCGCACAAAGGCTCAAGCTATGCAAAGGCCCTTCTTTCTCTCTCTCCTTTCTCTTCATTTATTCTCTTCTTCTGACAAGAGGTGGGTCGGAAAGATAATCAGCAAACTGACAAACTGGCCAATCCCAAATATCAGACATACAAGCTATTTTAAGCATTTATGCCAAGGGACCGGTCACATTTATTTTCTTCAACAGTGCTTCCTTGATTTATTATTTGAAACCATTTTGTCTATGGAGACACATGGGGGATGACCAAGTATATGACCTTCTCAGGAGGAATCTTTTCTCTCATATTCAGCAAAAGGGGCTCTGCCACAAGCCCATAAAATTGCTGATGTACAACATCTACCTATGAATGTGCACTTGGAAGAAATCCCGCTCATCTCCTTTGTACTAGCCATAAATAGATTTGCAATACCCTAATTGCTGTAGGAAAATGACCTTCAGGGAAAGCAACTGAAGTAAGCATTCCTCACTTGCTTTGAAGGAAACTACATAGAGACCCTCAAGAGAAATATACACTGCTCCTAGTGGAGAACCAATATCTAAAGATGCATCTCCATACAGATCTTCTGAGCTGCAAAGCAGCACCGTAGCATAAAATTGAGCGAAAAAAATACTCTGAAAAGAGTATTTCTCATTTGATTTCTGTAATGGAGGTTTCCAAATGGAAATCTCCTTGTAGTTTTAGTCCAAATACATTGTGCAGTAATTCCATCTTTTGCCTCATTAACATGTATTTCATGAAGAAAAACATAAGTAGTTAAAATAGATAAAAGGATTCAAATTGTGATTTATATAAATTAGGTAGGGCAATTATACACTGACCTTTTGCACAAATACGTGAAGTATACTGTCCTAATTTTCAAAGTGAAATCAGCATAAACTCCAATTGCAGCTTTCGGTCATGAACCAAATCCATTAAATTGATGGAGAGAGCATTAATTAAACAACACACTATATATAGTGTGTCACAATGGGGGTGTTCTCTCTTTGGATATAGTCGCGCTCATCTATAGATTCAAGAGAACAATAGTGTTTATGGAACTTCTACACTTATTGTCTTGAAATGGAAGACTCTCACTGGAGTACTGAGCTTACTGTTGTGCTTATGGATTTCTGCACTAGGTATCTCCCATACGCCACATCAAACTGCTAGATATAGATATATGTTTCCTGTCACTTTACAGAGCAGAAGAACTGATAAGTGTCATATCTATCTACCTACCTATTACTTAGAACAGATTTGCCTCCACATGATGAATTCCAATTCCCAAAATAGATTCTTTTATAAAGTATAGCTGCCATTGTGCATGATTTCAAGAGCACTCTCCTTTGTTCTAATTATATTTAGAATTCCAAAGGAGAAATTTAAAAGATAAAGCTACACCAGTTCTTCAAAAAATATTGTTACTCTTACAAACTTAATTCTGGGATCAAACTCAAAAGTCTTTGGCTAGGTTGATTATTTCATTGTTGCTATAGATATCTTTGTGGGAAGAAGATGGCCCACAAAGCTAATAAAGATAGTAAAAGAAATGAACGTACCGTAAATAGTGAAATACAGTACAGCCAACAAGTTACATGAAAACAAACTCACCCATTTTTATATTTATTTAATAAAACAGCAAAGAGATGAAAAAATAAAGATATGAAAGATAAAAAAAGAAAAAATCAGCTGTAACAATATAAATGCCTATATTAAGACTTCGCATACATACGTATGTGTATGAAATTTTAATGAAATAATGAAAATGAAATTTTCTAATTAAAAATATTAAATTATAATTGTCCATACATTCTTTTTCAATAGGCAAGTAGTTTGTAAGACACAAATAGCACCAGGCCTTCCAGCCACTGGATAATTGGGGTGATAAATTTGTCTTCTCAGTGTTGGAGAACTAATCTCTTGGCAATAATCAGGACAAGGAAAATCCATTTTTGTTGTCTTGCTATCCATTTCCATGTAATAATATAGCCCTCTAACATAATAACTCTCAGGATTTATATACCGTATGTATATTTTCTAAAAATTCAGTACACTGTTTCATAAATTTCATTGGGTGGGTTCTTCAATTCTGAAGACATCTCTGAATATGCAAATGTCAATTGAAGATGGGGGTCTTGGTTTTCCAAATATTGAATTTTGCTATTATGCATATCAATTAACTACAATAATTTGAAATTTTGAGTGTCTTCACTCTTACAAATACTCTTTCTTGAACCTTTTTAGAATATTTATATATGGTATATTTAATTAATTGGGGACTAATTTTGAGATTCAAAAAATAAATAATATAATATATTATTATTATTAGGTTGATTCAAAAACTGTGATATGTTATTTCTGGAAAAATAATTCTGACCTTTTTTATGTAAAATGAACACTCCAGGGTAATTCAGTCCTCAAAATTGATTTAAACAGCAGTTTTACCAAGCAACCTGTATGAATGCTGGGATTTTGACATTATGTCAACTAGTAATAATGAGGATGTTTTTTTATTATTTTTTTATATTCAAATATAAATACCATTTGTCAGTTGCCACCCACTGGCAGTCGTTACAATTACAGCATTTACTGACATCTCAATTTGTACAAGTGGCATTTGAAGCTTTCAAAGTATATAAGTTATTAGAACAAATCGCTAAATCCTATGAGACCAAAAACTCCATAATCAATCTTTATAAATCTATATTATTGATAAATCAATTTGATATGCAAATTTTAAAGACTGAATGGAATAAGGAAGTGGAGACTCTCATTTTGTCTAAACCATGGGAAATGTTTTAACTTTAATATCAAAATACTTCACACAGATTACAGGCTATATAACAAAAATCAATATTTCAGATTTATTGGATTTTTATGCATCTCTGAATAAGTATATCATTGCCATAACAGAGAAGCAATCAGAATAACATTTAATTAAAAGACACATTTTTGCCATTGTTGACTCTTTATTATTGCTAACGTAGATTCTCCAAAATAAAGATTAGGTAGAAAAATACTGCAACTGAAAAACTAATCTTACTGATGTTGGAATAAGTAATTTAATATAAATGTAAGCCTATGTACATGGTTTTGGCTGTAATTTTTTTGTCATAAATACTAAGAAAGTTAAGCAATTAGTATGTCCTCTTCCCCCCTCCCCTGTCCTTTGCAATAGTTGACATCTTCCTTTGCTTATTCAAATATCTGGTCCTTCTACTTTTGAGAGACCAAGCCAACTACAAAGCACACAGTCACACAGTTTATCAAAAGACTCTCCCATATGGTCTAGCAGTTAGGATTCCTGGTTTTCACCCAGGCGGCCCGGGGTTCAACTCCCGGTATGGGAAAGTTGGAATTTTATAGATTATACACAATTCCTTCTTAATGCTTCCCTTCAGGAAACATTCTGATCCCTGCTTATTGTTTTCCCTTCCCTGGGCAGAGCATTGGGATTCTTGAAAACAAAAATATTTTGGAGACTACAACCTTGCTTTGCAAAATATCAAGGGTTTTTTTTCCCCTTTTGAAAATAATGGCAGTTGGGGGTAGAAATGAAAAAGTCATTGAGATTAGCAAAAAAATAGTCTATAAGTGCTAAAGAAGATGCTTAGCAGAAAAAGGAAGTTAGAAGCAAATTCAAATCAAGTCATTTCTATTTCTGTAACATTCTGTGAGAAATGAGAAACATTTTTAAATGTATCTACCTTTATATGAGAAACAACTTATATAGGGCTTATCATTTGAAAACTGCAGAACTGGAAAGAATTACTGAATGACCTGCATTTACAACAGTAGAATTCTGTAGAGTGGCACTATGTAATTATCAAAATACAGTTTTCACCTTAGATTTAGAGCCATTTGGTTTCCCATACTCAGTAAGAATTCTCTATTGGATTCAGTGAAAATTTCTCTCCAGTTGGTACTACAGCCTTTGACATGTGAAAAATATGTGGTATCAGAACTCTCTAAAATTGTATTAGTGCCAAAATTCAACACTTCAAAGCAGCTGACAATGGTGTACCTCTCTCTTACCTCTGAACAAGCACAGCCCCACACAGACAGGATTAGAGGGCAAATCTTCCAGACCAGTCAATGTAATTTTCAAATAGCTTTGGTCTCCTGCAAAATGCCCCATTTCTTGCTTTCTTGTTTAATATCAGCTGTAATAACAATCGTGCATTTTGGTCTAGTAAACTATGTATAAATGCGAACCATATAAATGCAAACCATAGCAAGTAGGAGCCATGGGGCAGTAGTTAGAATGCAGTATTGCAGCAACTGCCCACTGCCAGGAGTTCGATCCCGGCCGGCTCAAGGTTGACTCAGCCTTCAGCATTCTGAGGTCGGTAAAATGAAGACCCACATTTTTAGGGGCAATATGCTGACATTGTAAACCGCTCAGAGAGTTCAGTAAGGCACTATGGAGCTGTATATAAGTTTAAGTGCTATAGCTATTGCTAAGTAACATTGTTCCCCATGCAGATTAACATACCAAGGAGAGGGGATAGAAGGGAAGGGACAAGCAAACAAGAAAAGAAAAAAACAGTCTTCAAGAAATTTCTTCAAGAAATTAAAAATGATACTTTGCTAACACTTCATATGAAGATTCATTCCTTTAATGATTTTTGAACATGTTTTGTTAAAACCACATTCTGGCATCCATTGTATATGGGTAGTGTCATCTCTTTAGTGGAGAAAATTGTACTGGGGTCATATCATCCATCTGTTTCTAAAAATACAAATTCTTGTTTGCAGTGTCTTGTTCTTTGTAAAATGAGTTCTTTCTGCTACACATTGCAGTAGATTTCCCAGGACATCAGTTGATCGGCATCAGTTCCATGCAATTGGGCATAGTGAACTAACAGGAGACTTGTCTACACAGTGTGCAATTTATCTTGGTTAAGTGTTGAGCTAACTCCACCAACATGAAAGTGCTATTTTTTTTAAAAAAAAAATTGCACTCTTACTGTTTTAAACATGTCAATTTACATCTTCAAATTTCAAATCTATTCCTCTTTAAAAAGATAACAATATGTAAAAGGGTATCAACAAAAGGACAGCAACAAAATACTGTACTTTCTGGAGTATAAGACGTGCTTTCCCCCCCCCCCAAAAAAAAGTGGGTGAAAATTGTGGTGCGTCTTATACACACTGAATGTTGCTGAAGCCTAGCCCACATGCTGGTCCCCACCCTTCAGCATTTTTCAGCCTCTGAGCATCACATTTTCGATCTCCTTATGCTCCATTTTAGACCTGTTCCAGGTTGCAGGGAACACTGTAGCACATCACCACTTATCGCTGCCTCTGCGTGTCGTGTTTTCGACCTCCACACATTCCGGTTTTGGCTTCTGTGCATTGCATTTTCAGCTGGTTCCAGGAAGCAGGGAGCAGTGGCAGCGGACCATCCTCGCCACCTGAAACTGGCCAAAAATGTGACGCACGGAGGCCAAAAATGGTGCATGCGGAGGCCAAAAACGGGGCATGCGGAGGCTAAAAACGCAACACGCAGAGGTGGTAATTGGCAGCGATCGGTGGCGATGTGCTGTGGCAATCCTGGCAGCCTGGAATGGGTCTAGAATGAAGCATGCAGAGGTCGAAAATGTGATGTCTGGAGGCCAAAAGTGCAACGCATGAAGGCCAAAAACGTGACACGCAAAGGTGATGATGGTAGGTGGCGATCCCCGCAGCCTGGAACAGCTGATTGGTGGTATTCCAGGAGGCCGATCCAACCACCAGTCAGCTGCTCATGCTGAATCGGAACCTTGGTGGCACAGCAGACTAAAGTGCTGTTAAGTAGCACCAGCTGCCTGCAATTACTCCAAGTTCGAATCTCACCAGGCTCAAGGTTGACTCAGCCTTCCACCCTTTTGAGGTAGGTAAAATGAGGACCCGAATTGTGGGGGAAATAAGCTGACTTTGTATAAAAAAGAACACCGCTTGGGGGGGGGGGCAAAAGTCCTACTAAGCAGGTATATACAAAAGTATGAAGGCTATTGCTTAACGCATTGTAAACCGCCCTGAGTGTCTGGAGAAGGGCAGCATATAAATTGAACCAATAAATAAATAAATCAGGCTGTGATAATGTGCTGAAGCTGACCGTGCTGTTTACTGTTTGCTGCAAGGACACTAGCCAGATGAATGCCATTGGTTGCTGGTAGGCAGAGACAGAATTTTTTTTTCTTGTTTTCCTCCCCAAAAACTAATACTACGGAGCACCTTATACTCCAAAAAATATGGTAGCAAGTGAATCAAAAGGTTTAAACTACAAACACTGACTTAGGTTTAGAGAAAGTTAACCATTTCAAAATCTCCAATAAATCAACAAAGCCTAATTTATCATGATTGACTTTTCTGATTAATTTTAAAGGGATAAAGCCTGACCAGGACCATTTTCCAATCTTCTTTAAACATGTCCTAACATCTGAAGGGAAGAATAACATGACCCAGCCATCTTCCTATCCCCCCATCCACAAGGTCTGGGTTTATACCATACACTAAATTAAGATGAATGGCCTATTTTGGTGAATTCAGCCTGATAATCCCCTATTTACAATCACAATTGGGAATGGAATTTCTGTTGTGGTTGGTTGCAGTCAGTGGTGAAATCCAATTTTTTTAACAATCGGTTCTGTGGGTGTGGCTTAGTGGCCATGGCATGGGCATGGTAGGGGAAGGATACTGCAAAATCTCCATTCCCACCCTACTCCAGGGGAAGGATACTGCAAAATCCCCATTCCCTCCCCACTCTGGGCCAGCCAGAGGTGGCATTTGCCGGTTCTCCGAACTACTCAAAATTTCTGCTACCGGTTCTCCGAACTGCTCAAAATTTCTGCTACCAGTTCTCCAGAACCTGTCAGAACCTGCTGGATTTCACCCCTGGTTGCAGTCATAAGTCAAGTCAGACCTGATTTTATGACAATATTATGAAGTTGTTAAGTAAATTGTGATCAATTTACTTAAATAAATTTAAAGTAAATAAATTTACTTTAAATAAATCCAGCTTCTGCAATGGGTAGGGGTTTTTTTTGCCATAAATTGGCAAAAAGGTAGCAATCACATACTGTTGGATGCAGCGACCAGTCATAAATGCAAGTCGGTTGCTAAGCACTTGAATTGTGACCACACTTAAGGGTGGTGCATCAGTCATAAGTGCAAGTACAAGTCATATGTCACTTTGTCAAGGTTGTAATTTCAAATGGTCATGAAACAAACAGTTGAAGTTGAAGATTGCCTATAATGTAGAAATCAAAGGGTGTAGTTCACAGGATGTTCCTTCCCAGCCCACCAGCTTCCTTCTTTTCGTGTATTCACATTATACTTTAAAAAGACTGAAAGTTATCCTACTTTCTTTGGAAAAGAAGCCATTTATGGACATAGCTGAAGCTTTACAAGACTTTACATTCAAATAACAACAACTGTATCACATCACAAATGACCGTGTATAGAAAGGGAGAAAATAGTCACCTTCATTTTTAAAATATTTTGTTCTATAATCTTTCTCCCAAATACAGTATTTTTAAAAAGAGCCAAGGGACTGATTTCCTAGAATGCTGCATCTGGAAAAAGTTTTCAAATGTAGACTATCTTCTACTGCTACTTTTTAAAAAAATAAATAATTTACACAGTTTCATCAGTGTGAATACCTTTTTTTTATTCATAAGTCTATTACATTTCAACTGAAGATAAAGTACAAGGAAACAGAAAAAAGAAGAAAAAATGGGGATCATGGTACCACCAAAATACATATCTAGTACACTCATATGCAAATCAGCCAAAATCTGAATTGAATGCAAAATTCAGAAGGGCAGACATTAGTACAATCCAAAATCTGAAGGCAATAAAATTATGTTAAAACAAATTAAACAATTCATTTTAAAAAAATCAATCATAAACAACCATGTTTCCCCAAAAATAAGACCATGACATATTTTTTTGAACCCTTAAATAAGTGCTTGGCCTTATTTTCAGGGAGGTCTTATTATTTTGGGATACATGGAGCAAGATGGGACTCCTCTTGCCATCTTACCTGATTTCCAGCTATGCATTTAAATATTTTTGGGGAGGGCTTATTTTCGGGGGGGGGCTTTTTTTAGTGCATGCGCTCAGAAGCCCGATTGGGCTTATTATCAGGAATGTCTTATTTTTGGGGAAACAAGGTATCATGGGTAGTATCAAAGTTACTGAATTGGCTTCATTTTTCATAGGATGGGATGGAAACAAAGATGGTATATTCTTTAGAGTAGTGTTTCTCAGTCTTGGCATCTTTAAGATGTGTGGACTCCAACTCCCACAATTCTTCAGCCAGCATGGGAATTGAAGTCCATGCATCTTAAAGTTACCAAGGCTGAGAAATGTTGATTTAGAAGATTTTTAATCAGCCAAGTTTCAACAATTTAAAGGGTTTCCTCAACAATAAAAACGCTGTTGCTCAGAGATAGCTAAGGATGAAAACTGGAATACATAGCAGTTTCTAAAAGTGTACAATAAAAAGTCTATAGGACTCTTATGCTGAATCAATCCAGTAAGTGTCCTGGTTCAATTTTTAAAAGTTGGAAGAGTGGGAAGAATTGGAAGGAAAATGAAAAAGTTAACGAATGACTTGAAAAACTTTGGAGAGATTGGATATAGATATTTAATAGGGATTACCCTATAGTTTAGACAAATACACTAAGAGCTAAGAAAATATCAGTATAAAAGAGTAGAAAATGTAGACGATCACACAAAGAAGACAGATCAGGTTTTCTAAAAGTGGCAAAACTAATACCAATTTCCACAATGAGCAGAAGTTTTGGAAGTAACAAACATCATTGACCAACTATGCTATAATATCAGAAAACATACTAGACAATTCAACAATAGCTGAC
>WNWU01000032.1:17250572-17255572 GCA_012654045.1 Ptyas mucosa | reverse complement strand
GCTCTCACTATTTTGTCAACCTTGAACTGTTTACATTGTATTTTGCTCAGTTATCTGCAAAGATTGAAGAAAACATGATTAAGAATTATAAAATGTATGCTTAATATAAAAAAAAGTTATGGTTATAATCTAAAGAATACAAAGATCTACAAGGAAACGCCAAAAGCAAAAGGTTATTTGGTTACTTGGTTACTTGGTTGGTTGGTTGGTTGATTTAAATGCCACCTGGACAATGTAGCCCCGGGTGGCTAAGAAACAAAGCAATCAAGATTTTTAAAAATAGTCAACAATAGGCAATAGAATCAATTTTAGGCATCGTGGCTTACATTTATATCTCCTCCCAATGGGAACTGATTCATCCCAGCCCCAATGCTTGGGGGAATAGCAATAGCACGAAGACTTATATACCGCTTTATAGTGCTTTTACACTAAGCGGTTTACAGAATCAGCATATTGACCCCAACAATCTGGGTCCTCATTTTACTGACCTCGGAAGGATGGAAGGCTGAGTCAACCTTGAGCCGGTGAGATTTGAACTGCCAAACTGCAGCTAGCAGTCAGCTGAAGTAGCCTGCAGTACTGCACTCTGTGCATCTCGGCTCTTACAGCTACATATTTTAGATCTTTCATGCAACAGGGGGAGATAAATCCACATTCACATATTGAATGGATTGGTCCGTACACTGCTTCTGTGTCAATGCCATTCTGGATAATGTTCAGTTCATCTTTCATTGGGGTACAATGGTATTCCCTAATACATAAAATTATTGATTGTGAAAATGTTTATTTGCTTCTCTTCAATCTATACTAAAGAAGAAATAACTAATGGGGGAGGCACAGTACTATTAAAAGAATCACTAAATTGACAATAAAATATAATATTCGAAAAATTATCAAACTGTTTAACTGGATGAATATTCTTCTAAGAACCAAAATATTACTGGAGAACCAATGTAACAGTGTGTGTAATGTATTGATTGATCATATACATACCATATTTTTCAGAGTATAAAATGCACTTTTTTCCCTCCTAAAAGAGGCTGAAAATTTGGGTACATCTTATACTCCAAATGTAACCCCACACAGTGCCCTAAATGGCTACCCGGAACAGCTGCTGCCTTCTCTTACCCCTTCTGCACTTTGCCTGTTTTTACTGTCACTGGAGCTCCCTCCGAGGATCAGCTGTGCTTTTGAAGCTGTTTTTCAGCCCCAACGTGAGCAAAGTGATCTTCCGAGTTTTGCCTGCTTTTCTAATTGCTGCTCCCTCTGACAATCAGCTGTGCTTTAGAAGCACAGACCCAACCAGACCCAACCTCAACCCAGCAAGTGAACTAATGTGTTGGGACTAGCCAGATGAATACCTGGTAGGCAGATTTTTTTCCCCCTACTTTCCTCCCCAAAAACTAAGGTGCATCTTATACTCCATTGCATCTTATACTCCGAAAAATATGGTATAGCATTTAATTGAATTCATTTGATGTTTCAAAATATGAACCTGTGTACTGTGTACTTTAAACAGCAATACTGGAAATAAAAACTGCCACTATTCTATAGTTTTATAGTATGAATATGTTTTTAATCATTTTAAATAATTGTGGGGGGTTGATTTTCAAGGGTAACACACATAGAAAATGATTGGAATCTCTTCTAAGGGAATGAAAGAAAAGAATATATTAATCAAGATATTTTGAAGGAAACAGTTTTGCAAATTTTTGAAAAAAGATGTCAAAATTTGAGACAAAGAAAAGCTGCTTACACCTTACTGATTTTCACAGCGCTATGATGTCTTCAGGAAAAGGATATCTATATTTTAGGAGGCTTTGATATTCAAACAGAAAGACGGGTCTTCAAAATGAGAGACTCCCTTTAAAATAAGGGGACATCTGGCTCACCTAATTGTGTGCTCTGTGATATGTAAATCAATCCAAAGATGACCTCCTGATTCCAGGCACAGTTAAATTTACTGTCTCAGAAGCATTTCATTTAGGTTTAATAAAAGTTATGATGTGTTGATTAAATATCAGTTGATGGCTAAAAGAGTCCAGTAAAGTTTATAGGGTTGCAAGTTGTAAATTTTGTTGCTGCCTAATTATTTGGTCTGACTTTTGCATTCAATAACAGAATACAACACATTCACAACAGAGAAGAGTTGTAGAGATGAGTTGAAGGAATCATCAAGAACATTTAACTTGTATCACACATATGTCTAATCAGCAAGAAAACGATGGCAAAGACTCAATAGTTAAATGAAGAGGGGGCTGTTTTGTTTTTTCTTTTCCCATGTACTGGAAGCATACCTCTGAACTCTGCTGTTCTAACATTTCCTGAACAATACATTAACTACCCAAATCTATGCAGGGCCACTCATAGGAAAGAACCACCACACATATAATATATTTATATCTATTAGTAAGCCCTCTCAAATAGAATTGAAATTATTCCAGAGTACATAGCATTGAGCTAAGGGTTCTCCTTGATTTGTATTAATTTTATTTTGATCATGGGGAAACATATTTCTTTTTACCTGACCTTTTACACTGCAGAGCAACTTGCAATAATATATAGGTGTTAAACCACTATAGTCATCAACTACAAAATATGAAAGCAGATACAATTTTAAAAAGAATTGCAGCAGATATTGTTATAAAACAAATTTTGAAATCATATATAGGACTTCTTAAAAATGAAAAGTTGATTGATAAATGAATTGATTATGTGCCATTAAGTTGGTGCTGATTCTTAACAACCACATGGACAGTTCTTTCCATGCCAATATGACCCCCAACTTGATTTTTCAGATCTTCCAAAGTTGCATTCATTGTCATGGTATTTTCAGGAGTCCTTTTCAACATTGAAGTTAATACTCTTTTTGTCTTGCTTTTTCAGAGTCTAATTTTCACTTCCATATAGTATGACAAGGAAATAAGTGGCTCACACAAATCTGACCTGTGTGGGTATAAAGTCACTGAAGAATCTGAATAACTTCCCAAAGGCCTCCGTTGCTATTCTACCAAGTACTAGTTTGTAGTGTATTTCTTGATTGCCAGTTCATTTATTGTTGATGATCAAACCTAAACAGAAGAAGCTATCCACCACTTCAGCTCTTCATTGTCAGTTCTAAGGTTGGTTGCTGTACCTGTTTCATTACTGTGATCTTTATATTTAATCTTGGTTGGGTTTTTTTTTACCATGATTCTTGACTTTTATTACAAGAACTCACTGATCATTTGCATTTTCAGCTATCAAAGTTGTGTCATCAGCAGGTTATTAATGTTTCTTGCTCCACTTTTAAAATCATGCTTATCTTTTTCCAATCCAGGAATCAACAGTACCAAGAGAAAATATTTAAACAGACTGGTTCTAGGTCAAAAAAGAAGTGAGATAAGGCTTTCCCCTTATTTACTCAACCCATATATTGAATATATATTGGAAAAAACTTACATAATTAAGGAAACAAACAAATAAACCACAGTAAAGTTTTTATGTGAGGCACATATGACGAAGCTCAAGTTATCATACTTCAGTCCCATTATGCCCAGACCTAACTCTCTGCAGTAGGCTTTAATTCTGGGAAAGGTGGAAAGAAAGGGAAGAAGACAACAACCAGCAGCAAAATGGAAGAACTCAGTTACAATGGTAATGAGCACACCATTGGAAGACCTCTGTCCTGGTCCTATTAGACCTCTCAGTGGCTTTTGATACCATTGACCATGGTATCATGCTGCGCCGTTTGGAGGGGTTGGGAGTGAGGGGCACCATGTTGCAGTGGTTCTCCTCCTTCCTCTCTGACCGTATGCAGTTTGTGTTGGCAGGGGAACAGAGGTCGACATTGAGGTGCCTTGTTTGTGGGGTGCTGCAAGGGTCGGTCCTCTTGCCCCTTCTGTTCAACATTTATGTGAAGCTGCTGGGTGAGATCATCCATGGTTTTGGGGTGAAGTTCCATCAGTACACTGATGACACTCAGCTGTACATCTCCACCCCGGACCACCCCAATGATGCCCTTGACGTGATGTCCCTGTGCCTGGAGGCTGTGCGGATCTGGATGGGGAGAAACAAGCTTAGACTCAACCCTTCTAAGACCGAGTGGCTGTGGGTTCCAGCGTCCCGGTATAGCCAGCTAGCTCCATTGCTGATTATTGGGGGAGAGATCTTGGCCCCCTCAGAGAGGGCTCACAACTTGGGTGTCCTACTGGATGTACGGCTGTCTTTAGAAGACATATGATGGCTGTGGCCAGGGGGGCTTTTTATCAGGCTTGCCTGATTCGCCAGTTGCGTCCCTTTCTGGACTGGGACGCCTTGGTCACGGTCACTCACGCCCTCGTCACGTCATGTCTGGATTACTGTAATGCTCTCTACATGGGGCTCCCCTTGAAGAGCACTCGGAGGCTCCAACTGGTCCAGAATGCAGCCGCACGGGTGATTATGGAGGCAACACGGCGCACCCATGTAGCACCTTTCCTGCGCAAGCTGCACTGGCTCCCGGGGGTCTTGCGGGTGCGATTCAAGGTGTTGGTTACCACCTTTAAAGTGCTCCATGGCTTAGGGCCGGGGTATCCAATTGCCTCCCACCAGCCAGTACGCTCCCACAGAGAGGGACTCCTCAGGGTGCCATCAGCTAAATAATGTTGACTGGCGACACCCAGTGGGAGAGCCTTCTCTGCGGGGGCACCTGCCCTCTGGAATGAACTGCCCGGAGATTCGCATGATCCCCAACCCACGTACCTTTTGCCGTGCCCTTAAGACCCTTTTGTTTCATCAGGCTGGGCTGGCCTAGAAAATGAATTTTAATTGGGAATTTTAATTGGGTGTTTGTAGTTTTTAACATAAGGGCCAAATTTTAATATATTTTAAATTGTTTTTAAATTTTATGATTATATGTTTGTTTTAATATGGCTGTACATCGCCCTGAGTCCTTTGGGAGAAGGGCGGTATAAAAATTTACTAAACTAAACTAACTAAACTAAACTAAACTAAACTAAACTAAACTAAACTAAACTAAA
>WNWU01000032.1:17197937-17240105 GCA_012654045.1 Ptyas mucosa | reverse complement strand
ATTCTATTCTATTCTATTCTATTCTATTCTATTCTATTCTATTCTATAGTATCAATCCTATACAAATTCTCTTTTCAGAGCACAGAAATCACAGAAATGAAAAACAGAAGGTTATACAGTAGATCTGCTACAAGCAGAAAATGCCGGCATCTCAACATAAAATAATTAGTGTAAAATTAATATTTTTCTATTTTAATGATTAAAACTCCTTCAATATTTAATTTGAATAACGGACATTATCTTACTTTAATTTAATTGTATTTATTTTAAAGGGATAAAAATATATATATTAGTGGGAGGAGTCTAAATTTAAAAAGCATTATGTGTAAGTCTTCAAGAATCACAGGCTTATTTTAACAAGCGCATAGAAACCAGTAGCTTAACCTGGAACAATGATAAGGAATTGTCATGGTAACTGGATATTATGTAAGCTACAGGTTTAGGACTTTGCCTCTGATTCACCTGAATTCAGCATGTGATGTGAGGGTGTGACTGTCAGCTACTGCTTAAGGAAGAACCAGTCTTCTACATTAATGTTGTTGTTGCTATTGATGAAATATTCCAGTCCAATTTGAAGTTTTAAATTGTTACTTTAAAACAACTGTCCACCTATATGAACCAACCAATAATATAGGCACATCAATTCCCAATATGAGAAAATCTGAATAGAATCTGCTCACCAAGTACCATGTAGCTATTGTATTAAAGATGAGAAGCTTGTCAGAAAAAAAATAAATTATCACTCTAATTAAGCATTACAATCATAGTTAGATGTACATGGACTTATCTCCCATGAAAGTGCTTCAAGCCCTTTGACTGAATGGATAATCCAGTCTATTTTAGGATTTACATATTTGTTTTTAAATTATAATTTTGAGTTCTTACAAAGAAAGAGCATGGTCAGTTTTTTTTTAATATACTCATTCTGCTACTAATATTAAATCTCAAACTATGGTAAATCAGTTTATTCATTAATCTGTAAAATCAAAGGGACCTAGAATAGATTTTAAAAAATAACACAGGTATTTTCCTTGGAACAAAAGTATTTTACTTTCAGCCCACATGTATAACCATATGTTTAGATGTTTTAGAAGTCCCCCTTCAAGGAAAGAGACCCTCAGTTTCTGAAACTTCTTGTTTCCAGTGGAAGCCTCTTCCCGATCTTAGAAAATGTCAATACAAGTAGTCCTTGGCTTACAACCACAATTGAGCCCAATATTTGCATTGCTAAGTAAGACAATTGTTAAGTGATTTTTGCCCCATTATATGACCTTTGTTGCCACAGTTGTTAAATGAATCACTGCAATTGTTAAGTCAGTAACACAGTTGTTAAGTGAATCTGGGTTTCCCATTGAGTTTGCTTTTCAGAATTTCCCAAAAGGGGATCATATGATCCCGGGACACTGCAATCATTATAAGTACATGTCAGTGCCAAGCATCCAGATTTTGATCACGTGACCATGAGGATGCTGCAATGGTTGTAAGTGTGAAAACTGGTCCTAAATCACTTTTTTCAGTGCCGTTGTAAATTTGAATGGTTACTAATGAATGGTTGTAAATTGAGGCAAAAGAAAGCATACTGTAGAAGATCAAGGGGCAAAACAGCAGAAACCCCCAATTCTCTAGAACCCTAACCCTAATCCTAACCTTTCATACCAAGAGTCTTGGTGGCGCACTGGACTAAAGTGCTGTTAAAGCAGCACTTAGCTGCCAGCTGCCTGCAATTACTGCGAGTTCAAATCTCACCAGGCTCAAGGTTGACTCAGCCTTCCATCCTTTCGAGGTAGGTAAAAATGAGAACCCAGATTGTGGGGGCAATAAGCTGACTTTGTATAAAAAAGAACACCGCTTTGGGGTGGGGGGGAAAGCCCTACTAAGCAGATATATACAAAAGTATGAAGGCTATTGCTTAACGCATTGTAAGCTGCCCTGAGTCTCCGGAGAAGGGCGGCATATAAATCGAACCAATAAGTATTGCCTGATTTCCCGTCTTCGCCCAAGAACAAGTTTATTTTCTCTAACTCCTGTATAAATAACTTTCTCCATATATTATTTTATTTTATTTTATCTATTTAAATTTATCAGCCGCCTAGCTCCAATAAACTCAGCGTGGTGCACAAAAACTAAAAAAGACATAAAAGTAGCATATGTATATGCCCATTCCTAAATGTCCTGAAAGAAGTTAATTGTCAAAGTATGACACTATTTTACTATAAAATAGAGACAGAGAGATTTAAATGCATACACACACTAGCCCAGTCCTCTCTGGTTTGCTCTGAAAGCAGAGGCCCAGATGATTTTTTTCCCCAAAACTTTATAGAAATTCAAAAAAGTATAAAATGCAAAAATGCAAAGAAAAGATTTTTTTTTTTTAAAAAGAAAGTGTTAGGGAACTTCCAACATTCTTCCGTACAAATAAAAACCCTTTGAACTAGAATAAACTGTAAAAAAATAATACTCCTAACATCATAAACAAGTCCAATCATCAAAACTCAAGATTAAAAGTTCATTTCTTTCCCTTTCAAACATTCAAAAAAAGTAGAATGGTTTCCAAATGGAAATGAAGCTAGAGTCATTTCTTTAATCAATTTTACCATTTCCATCAACTCTGTTAATTTTACCACCCATTCTTCCATTGTCGGTATATTTGAGTCCTTATGTCTCTGTACAGCAATATATATATATATATATATATATATATATATATATATATATTATAAACAACATTTCATTTCTTTCCAATCTGTTTGTCCATTAAACCTGAAAGAAAAGCCTTTGGCTTCAATTGTACATTCAGCTTAAAAATTCTCAGAGTTAAAATTCATATCTGATTCTAATCAATCTTAACTTTCTTACATGTCCACCACAGGTGACAAAAAGTGTGAGGCTCAGAAGATATTTTCACATCTGTCAGCAAATATATTTAGACTATCCAATCCTAAATGTCCTAAATGTCCTGAAAGATAGTCAATTGTCAAAGTATGGCACTATTTCACTAATGCTATTAAGAAATGAAGAGAGTAATAGAAGAGTTCTTCCAAATGTTATCCAACAACAAACACAAACAAATACTATAAAACTATTTGTTGATGAGGGCTATCCATCAGATTCAGTTTTTGTTGTCTTGTTTGTTTTCAAATTGAAACAAGGCCTGAAACTTTGTTCTTCTAAACTTCTACAACGGGTCTTCTCCAGTAAAAAAAAATGAAAATAACTTCAATGATGATTTTTCAGGATAGAATATATAAATGAGGCTTAGTTCTAATATGGTTAGCCAGATTGATGGTATTTCTGACTTAACGCTATCTCTGCAGAGTGAAAATGGTTCTCCATAGTCTTAAATCTTTATTCAACAGCTTCTAACTAGAGACTGATCCTGGAGTCTTCTCTATGCATAGCATGTGATGGACTTTCTCATATCATCATGAGAAATGGTGACTCATGCTATCTACATCTAGGAATTTGTGAACCAATATAATTTTTTTTATATTCATGTTATTGTCCACGTTATTAGTGCTTTAGTCCATCTGGGCACTTTTTTTTTTACAGAATACCTTTGAAGATCCACAATGATGCTCTTGTTATATAAATTTATGCAACACATTTTAACATACATTTCCCTGATATAAGCTATTAAAATGTAAATACTTTTTGTTGCACATATCTTTCAGAAACCTACCTTCATTTTCAGATACATCTTTCAGAAATGGATTTTTTGCGCAGATTTCTGACCAGACAAAAAAGAATGTTAATGAATTCCATTGCTGCAGCAAAGTAATTTTCCGGCAGATCTCACAAATCCATTTGCACATATCCAATCTGTCCAATTTCCAACAAGTAGGTCAAATATTTTGGAGAAATACTGTTTGATTTGCCATCTTCAAACCTGCCACGTGAAATCCCATAAAGATCTTAGACCTGAAGACCTAATATTTGGAATTTATATACTTTCAAAGTTGGGACCAATGACTGGCAGAAAAATCTCCACTGAAATGAGTATAAGCATGGATGAGGGTGGTTTGTATACCACTCATACTGCCCTATACTTCTTTTATATTTTCAAACTATACTTTCATTCTTTAAAATTCAGAAATAGAGGACAAAATACAGTCATATAAAGACCAATTATTTAATTTTCTGTGAAGAATCATTTTTATTCACTCTAATTATCTATTCTTTGTGACCTAATTCAGGTCTTTCTTTAGAGATCCACATTGACCTTGTTCATGGAATTGGTAAGTCTCCCTCACCAGTCATGTCCTGCTCTCTATAGATTCTCACTGGACCATAATGAACCACATGTTGATCTCTGAGAGTTATTTGTAATGGGATGAGGAAAAAAGAGTCAGTGGGTAAAACAACATTGTAAGATGTATTGAGCCATGTTATGAATGTTTGGGCCTGAGAGTTTGTCTTTTTTTTCCTTTTTCCCCTTTTTGGGTGCATAAGTAAGGGGTACATGATTGGTGTGGGTTTTTTTTTTAATAACATGCTAATCCTATTTTAGGGTTAATAGTTTCATTATAGGTTCATAGTTTCCTATCTCAAAAATTCAGAAAACAATGCAACCAATTTTGTGGCACAGTAGTTAGACAGACCATGAAAAAGGGGAGCCATTGGGGGCTATCTATAAAAGCATGATCTATTTGGTGTATCCTGTTCTTGTAAATTGAAATTATTCACCCAATTCTCCAGATAAAAACTGGACACTCATCACACAGCACTAGCTTTCATGCTAGGAGCATATATGCATTAGATAGGTTATTGTTTATCAGTAGCCTGACCAGGTGGCTCAAGTGGATAAGACGCTGAGTTTGTCAATCAGAAAGGTCGACAGTTTGGCGGTTCAAATCCCTAGTACAGGTCTCCTGCATGAGCAGGGGGGTTGAACTAGATGACCTTCAAGGTCCCTTACAACTCTGTTACTGTTTCGTGATCCTGGAGAAAAACTATATTGGTGATCACTAACAGTCAATACCAACCTGATGGTGTATAACCAATCATTTCACGATCAAGAAGGCCAGTTTTAGTATGTAACAAAGTTCAAGTTTTGGAAGTGTCAAAGTGGTCTTCTGTATGATCACATAAGAGAAAGTAAGAATGCACTTCTTTCAAACTGAGGCAGACAGATCCTTTCCCCTTCTGCAGCTAATCCAGTTGAAGTAGAAGTTGCAGTTTCAATAGTTATGCTGGCATCTTATGGGAATAGGCAAAGCAAGTGAGCATCACAAAAACGAAACTATTATGAGTAGGTGCAAAACTGGATTTAAATATTTTTACAAATATTTATCAGAACTGTGTAAATGTACACTCTATATGTATTTAATGCATGTTGAATTACAGTTCAGAGAAGCATAAATCAATGTGTGAGGTTTTTTTTATTTGTTTAGCTAGTGGAAATTAATTGAAAGAGCATGCATAAACCAGCTTTTTTCTCCTCTACAAATCTGTTCTGCTAATTCTTCAAACTATACTTGAGAAGTTCAAAGAGTAATTCTTAGGTTTTTAAATTTCCTTTGAAATAGAAAATAGGGTTATGTCACCCACCCCAACAGCACAACTCTCATGTTTAAAATTCAGCTGCAACAAATTTTAGAAATTTAGTACATAAATGCATTTTCTCTCCTTCGTTGCCTACAACTTTGGATTACATTGCTTTAAGCATTACTGTTCTCAACTGAAAATTTCTCATCTACTTTAGGTGTCCTTTAACTATATGTTAAATATGATTTGTATAAGGAATGCAAGTATTTCCTGATAATTAAAATCCAAAAGCAATTAGCCTTTTGTTTATTTCACTGAACATTCCAACTCAAAGCTAAATGAATACCACGAAACAGAACCTGAGCCTAGGCAAAAGTCCAGAAGTCTAAATCATGTCCTCATTGAGTGGACCAACAACATCACCAAATAGCTTTGTTTATAGAAGTATTTTATTAAGTATTCTGCTATAGTACAGAATATAGTCATCAAAGGGATGAAAAACAGTTCAGGAAATCTGAGTCTCTAATTTTGGGCGCTTCCAAAATGGCAGATTTCTAACACTATTAGTCAAAACCAAATGTGAACAAATTTGTTCAAGCCAAGGGACACATTTAGACTTTGACAACATCCTATCTCACTCCAAAAAATGATGAGACAATTCCTAATTTGTTTTTAATTATATTTTAAGTAAATGTAATTAATATTTTTTTTCTTTATGTGGATTTAAAAAATTCTTCTTCTGGATATTAAAATTTAAAGTTTTGGAAGAGTCTTATGGATTTTAGCTCTTAAAAAGAAACAATGCAGCATTCAGTCTTTTTCTCCTAACTGAATTTTTATAGTACTGTAAGTTGGGGAGGGACAGAGTAATGGGAAACTATAAGAGTTATATAAATGGAAAACAAAATAATCTCAAAACACAGATACATACAATCCTATATCAGAGGCAGAACAGTTGCATAATAAAAGCCTCACTCGAAAGACCTTTGTGGTAGGCTTCAGAACAAAATGAAGTGTACCTTATGCCAAATACATAGATAGCAGTTGGTCAGATGTAATCAACTGCAAAATTTAGGTAAATAATCCATACTCAATATATTTATCCTGCATTCATGCTTCTCCAAAAATGTGCTTAAATTGGCATTTACTAGTTACTTTGAGTTTATTTCTTATATATCCTAACTTGCTGGTTTGCTATAATGAAATACGTTTCTTGAAAAATGATGGGATGCAAATAGGCACGTTAGTGGAATAATTCAAAATATGAGAAGAGCTCTGAATCAAGAGAAAAATGTTCTAGATGCAAACCTAGTTCCAACAGTGGCCAGAAAAATACTCTTGGCAAGTCAATGACATAATGGGAGGGCAACAGGTCTCACTTATTGTGGCTTCCCAACATTTGGTGGCTCATAGCATTCTGCCTTTCAAGTGCTCCCAGTTTATTTGAATACCACCTTTCAGCAAATTTGCCATGACAACTTTCAAATGCAAAGTAGATTATGAAATGAAAATAAATAAAAGTAAAATACATTTAAAAGACTGGGAGTGTACAAATATTTTTTTGCCTGTTAATAAGACAAGAATGGCATTAGTTCTACTACTGGAGTTCCCAGGCAAGGTTTTTCATTAATATTCCATTTATCTTGGATACAGATAAATGGAAAGCCAATGAAGATGTTCTCGGTACACAAATTACTGGTGTGGAAGCAGGGAATCCTTCAGATCTTCTCATCATTTAAATATAGTTAAAGGTAAATAGTATAGTATATACCCAATATGAATTACAGACTTCAATTATATATTTAAAATCAATATATAAAGCCCTTTGGATGTGTCAAGGTGGCCCTCTCTGTGATCACATACAAGAAAGTGAGAATGCACTTCTTCCAATTTGAGGCAGATAGATCTTTTTTCCTTCTGCAAGTAATCCAGTTGAAGTAGAAGTTCCAGTTTCAATAGCTATGCTGGGATCTTATTGGAAATAAGTAAAGCAAGTTACCAGCATATCTCTCTCCTACTAATTCACGCAAATTCTAACTATTGACTTGGATCAAATTCAATTGTCTATTCATTTTCAAAAACAAACTTGCCTACAATATTTTAGAGTAGTCAGTGCAAACTGCAACAAGGCGTACTATCTCTTCACTTGGAAAGGCTGCCAGCCATTGGTATATTATACTAAAACCATGAGTGATGCTCCTGACCTCTCAAAATGACAAAGATTGGTTTAAGAGTATCTCCAGGCTGCAGAATGAATCCTGCAGGTTAAAAGAATATATCTCATCCAGAACAGGTTGAACATCATCTCTCAGAATAAACAAAACACTTATCCATTTCCAATTCTATTTCAGAAGCACTGGAATGAACACACACGCATGCACACACACACACACACACACAAACATACACACACACACAAAGAGATCCTGTCATGCCCTGTCCTCTTCTATTTACTCCATCTTTGGGCACTCCTGAAACACTGGTTTTACATTTCTCTTTGATGAAACAACTAGTTTATCCTGTGAAAGGGATAAAGAAAGAAAAGTAAAGAAATTTGTTACAAACTAGTCTCAAATTTCCACCCTCTAGAAAGGATTTAGAAAGTGATTTCAGTTTACTTATGTTTCAGTTTCTTCCACTGCACTTCTCTGCCTAGGTGTACAGACACAGAGAGGTTATTTTTATTATTTAGTTAATATGAATTACAGGCTTCAAGCTCCCTCCCCTCCATATCCAAAATGAGGAAGCATTCTCTTTTCTCTATTTCCCCCCCTTGTCTTTCCCCCTTCACCAACACGATTTACATTCTCAATGTAATGTATTAAAAAGTTGACAGGGCCGAAAGGATTCACATGATGTCGGCTAAGAAACCCAATTTCCATGATGAATTGCCCGGAGCCCCTGAATCACAAACCATTTTTTCCGCTGCTCAGAAGTTGATTTTTTTTTTTAAATCTTCTTAAAGCCTCTCTCCTAATCTTCGGCTAGAAGAGATGGGTGAAAGGATTTTTTTTTCTAAACTAAGGAAAGTATTAGCATCTTGGTTGTTGTGCATCAAATTTGAAAATGCAAGGTTAGTAATATTTCAAATCAGCTGTGGTCCAAGCCACTTGCTAAGTAGTCTCTGTTCCTCTCCTCTTCTTCACCTCCCAGAGTTTCTGATGGCAAGAATGCAGAGCCATTATGGGGATTGTGTGTGCATATGAATGTGTGTGTCTGTGTTCACACATTTCATGGGCAGGGCAAAGGAGGAACAGAACAGAATAATTGAGGTATGCAGCTCTCCACCGTCATTCTTTCATGAGGGCATGTGCGACAAAACCCACACACTTGAATGATTAGGTGAATTATAACTAGCTAAACTATGAGGCTGTTGATTTCACCACAAATTTATATTGAGACAACCATTTTGGGAAAAAAGACCTGTACTCTCTCTTTTTTTGCTCTTAGATATTACAATAGTTCTGTGGCTACTAATAAAGCAATTAGTTAAACAGTAAAACACATATAGCATGCCTTAAAAATATATAGCATGAAGTTGTCCTAGCAAAGATCTAGACAAGGCAGTTTATTTATTTATTTTTAATATCGCTTGGCTGTAAAGTAATTTTTCCTTTACTACAAAAACTAGCTTGTTTGATTTCTTCTTCATCAGATACATATATATGGGTTTAATTGGAGAATCACATATGGATTGGACAAAAAGGTTTCCTTCTTTATTTCTGAAAATACTCACTCAATATTAGCATTAAATCAGCTCAGAAACATCCTATATTTTTAGTCATTTAATCTGATGACCCACCAGGTACATTGAACAGAAAATCTATGCTTCGGGGTTTTTAAGTCATTGATTATTATATTCATCATAAGTATTGCTCCTGGACTTATATAATTGGGGGAAATATCAATATAGCTATTACATGAAATGATATATAGAGATGTGGTGGGAGCAAATATAATTTGCAAGGCTAAAAAGGTAAGGAGAATGTAATGAAGGAGCTAATGGAAACCAGTATTAACTATATTTCTCTTTTTAATCTCACTTATTTTGTCTTTCCCCATTTCATGTCTTAATTCTGTTGGCTTACTGTTTCTTTCTACAATTTGTTTAACATTATTTATGTGAAAAGGAATTGCATGATTGTATTCAGATATATATACTGTATATAGGTATAAATGATATATTGATGCAGAACTGAATCCACACAGAAATGTTGGTTATGAAGTTTTTAAATCTACCCTTTCACTCTACAAAAGGATACTTATGATTGTTGTCACTGATTTACTGCATTACTGCAGGGGTTAACAAATTCAGTGATACCATAACTTCATAAAATAATAAATTAATGTATGCAGTGCCCTCCCATGCAATTAATAAAATTAATTATTAATTTTTTGGAGTTGGGATTGAGGAAGAAATAAAAATGTTTCCCTTTAAATATTAAATTATTTAATAAAATATTAAATTTTAATCTATTTATCACAAAGTTCCTTAAATGTACCAATATAACAATTGTCTGCTGCAGACTTACCCAGTGCTCCCACTTTGTCTGATCAAGTTTTTAAAAAAGATTGTGACCCACTTTAATGGTTTGCACCTTAATGTATCCCTTGCTGGGTCACAACTCGTAGTTTGAGAGACTCTGCTTTATTGTATTCTCCAAAATCCATCCTGTTGATTTATGGATTATGTCGATGCCTCTTCTATTTATCTCAATGACCAAACAGGACTCCTTGAGAGGACAGAAGCTACCAGGCATTACAGTATCATATTCAACTGAATTGTTGCATTCTTAAGTTTACGAACGGTAGATAGAGTCACTTTCAACCCCCTCCCCCCAAATTATTTTGAAATAGAATAAGCAAGTAATAAATCCCAAGAAAATTATTGTATATAACTTTATTGGGAGTGAATATGTGGCACAGGAATCACTTATGATCCTCAGTTAATCTTATGGGGCTGTGGAAAACTCCTCCCACTTTTCCCATTGATCACATGTTCATGAAGTTTCTGTTGCTATCAGTGCTAAGCAATTTATTCTCAAAAGAGAACTGAACCAAAGAGCTTGATAGGATTTGGCCCTTGCCACAGCAGCAGGTAACTATGGCAAGTAGTCTGCAGTGGGTTATTGAAAGGGAGAAAGAGAGAAGGTTAAGTTTTGGGTGGCATGTATGAATAGGCATATGTTGTTCAATGCTTCAGTTTTCAGTGCAAAATGTAGTATAATTGATTCAGCAACCTATTTGGTCCTAAGATATCATTTATACAGTCCTATAAAAATAGAATACGCTGAAGTTTTCTGAGAACTATTTCAGTTTGCCACTATCCTATCTCAAGATCTACAACAGCCAGGTTTTTAACGGTTCACAAAAAGGCAATATGGTGGGAGCAATATGGCTTACAATTGATTGTTGTTTGGTTGCGGCTCTTTGTTCTGTCCCTCAGGGTTATTCCTTCTGCCCATTTCCAAAGGATACCATGGTTAATGACACTGAAAGCTGGTAAACGAACAAGGAGCACCAAGATGCATCCACCACTATCCTTTTTGCCCCAGATTAAAGCATTTCTTTTTTAAACAGAGTATGACATAAAACAGCTAGATCAGCTTTCGTCAACTGATGCCCTCTGGATGCATTGAACTTTAATTTACATTATTCACCCAAATAGCCTGGTTTCTAACCATCCTAGTAAAGGATTATAGAGAGCACCCAACTGAGATATTGCAGTAAAAGTGTTTGACAACAACATATGGTTTACAATAGTTACTATGCTACATTTTGCACAGCACCAAATGCTAGCATTAAAGGGGGGGGTTTAGTGTTTAATCAGAATTTCTACCCTGAGAAATGAAAACTAGATCCCATGTCCAAGATGAAGAAAACTGTACAATTATTACATGAAAAACAATAAACAATAAAGACCTTTTTATTTCTCCTTGTTGCTTGTTTCTGTGTGTGCATACCCATATGCACCATCCTTTTCACTGATTTATACTCAGTGCCATTAACCGCCCCCTTTTCCAAGTTTTGTATTGATTTTTTTTTATTCTTTATTGCTGCTTTCACATCTTCTTTCAGCCAAGTGGCTTTCTCACCAACAAAACTTAAACATGCATTGATCTCTTAAATAAAGTTTATAAATCCCTGATCAGTTACAAATAGTTTTCATTACTTTCAGGTAAGTAAGTACATCATAGCAAGCACACTTTATTTATCTCACTCTTCACAATTGCACTTCTCAGTTGGGTACAAGTCAGCAAACTGCTATTTGACTTAGATGCTGATCTTAACAGACTGGAATGTCAATTTCAAGCCACTTGCTTCAGAGTCGATTCACTAAAGTCAGTAAATATGACTTTGATTTTTAATATACGTTTTATATCAATCTGTTTGCATGTCATAGACATGTACAAGAACTCCCACCTTTTTAACAACACTGAGCATTGTATAGCAAATACATATCATTTAAAATAAGGAAAACAACAAAACTCCATTAAAAGAGTTCCTCCACTAGAAGAAAAGCAACCCTTAAAAGACAATCAAACACATCATCCACTTTAAAGAAAAGTGTGTGTATATGCATGAGTGGAAGGATGGGTTTCAAAGTTCTTTTGAACACTGCCAGGATGAACCAGATTAGTTTTGGGGGCAATGGTGCACCAGAAGTGAGACTCTTAATCACTGGGACCTGAAACATACTAACTCTGCCTGATTGTACGGGGCAAATGCTACGGAAAATAGTTCTTTAAAAACAGAATCTATGCCATTAAGGGCTTTATAGGTAATAACCAGCTCTTTGACTTTCAACCAGAAGCTTACTGGTAGCCAGTGTAGTTCATAGAAATGAAATATAGCCATAATTGCTATCATATTCTGGACAAGCTGCAACTTCCAACTAGTTTTCAAGGGTATCCCTTTGTAAAGTTGTTCATGTATGAAGTAGCCAAAGCATGAAAGAGTGTTTTAAGGTAAAGATCTCCCAATAAGGCCCTCTCAACATCCAGGGAAGGGCATACTTGGCACTCTAAAGGAATTTGTGCAGACCTTCCTAGCCACAATCAGTGGTGGGATTCAGCCAGTTCACACCACTTCGGAAGAACCGGTTGTTAACTTTCTGAGCAGTTTGTTGGAAGAAATCATTAGGGTAGAGAACCGGTTGTTAAATTACTTGAATCCCACCACTGGCCACAATGCTATAGATTCTTCAAGTAGGAGCTATGAATCATGACCCCCTTTTGTTCCGTAGAGGACTAACGCATTTCCAGCCCCTTATATCCAAGTGGTAGTTTAGATTTCTTAGTTGATGCAAAAAAAATGTTCCAAAACTAATCATGTTGAAAATAAAATCACTGTATTTTTGTTAGATAGGAGTTACTGTAATCAGCAGAATCATGATTATGTAAGTTCCACTGAGTTCAGTGGTTGTCTCTAACCTGGTTTAATAATTAAATGTAGATGCAGTGCAATGAATATGCATTTCCTTGCCTACATAGCATATAATTGGGATGTACCAGTATTTAAGAAATTAGAGGGTATAAAAGGCCAGAGAAGCATACAATTTTTTCATGCCATTTTAAACATTTGTATACTATAAAACTTATGTTAGAGACACTAGTACTATACAGTTAAAACAGCTATAAAGATAAAGCAGTAAATAAGACATAGTCCTAAAATTACTGGGATTGTCCCATCGAAAGATTATTTACATTACACTCTCCAAGGTTGCATATACGTAATAAGGGAATTTCGTTTGTTTTAATTTGTGTTAGCTTTATTAAAACATAACAAATCTAGCCTTTGTTTATGGACCACCATATTGTATAAACCCCAAAAATGGCTTACTTCAATAACTAATGATAGTATGTGAATTCAACCATTAAGACTTAAATCTCACTAGGCATTTAGCTGATTAGAGTAATTATCACCTAAATATATGTTTTAGGAACAGTTGTCACAGCATCCATCAACCATGGAAAAACAACATAAATAAGAATGTTAGGAAAAAAATCAGTAGTGCCAGAGCTCCAGGAGAAACCACATCAGAGGCTTGCTTGAAACCTTTAATCCTCCTTTCTTTAAAGTTTCTGGTTATGTTTTGAAATTCTTAAAGTAAAAACACCTAATTTTATAGCTTGCTGTATAAATTAATATTTTATTTTATAACTCTACCTCTGTCCCATATCTTCATTCCTTTTTAGATTCATAATAATATTGAAATAAATTTCATGGTTGAGTTGAATATGAGTTTTCTTATTTGCGTTCAGTAGTCTAAAATGTACTGCCTTTATGTCCTTCTACAAACTTCCAGGGATAATATAGATGTCCTGTTTCTACTTAAAGCTTTTATTTGCAAACTTTAATCAATAATGCAGTTGAGTTGATATATGGACATCTCAGCAATCTATATATAACTTTTGGAGGCTCTGGTTCATGAAATTTCTATAGCAGAATATAAAAGAGAAAACAAAATCTTAATTTAAGAGCAGGAAGCTAGGAAATTGTGGCTATAAGATTAGATCTATTACTGCTTTGAGAAGGAGAATGAATAGTTATTCTCAGTAAATTTCTATGTCATGATCTCAAGGTGATCTCTCATAGCTTCTCTGAAAATGGTTTACTTTATTGGGTTGTAAGAAGGGTTGCTTGGATAATTCATATTTTAAAAAATTCATTAATTTAGTGAATAATAATTTAGATTGTTTGCAGGAGGAGTATAAACTGCATATTTATCATGGAATTTTTAAAAAGTTTTCCACATTATAGGCAAAATATAAAAATTTAAATTCAGAAATAAAATATTGCATATCTTTTATATGAGAGAAGGGGGAGAGAGACAGAGGGAGAGAGAGATCTAAAATTGAATATATCGGAACTGCATCTCTGATAGCTTCTCATCTATTGGTAAGTAACAAATTTCTTTTTCTTAAGGCTATCTGGTCAACCCCTGCTCCATAGCACATAATATTAACTTCTTTGAAGAAGTGAGTTATTCTGTCAAAATTTCCATACATTGACCTTGATGGAAAGGAAGAGAGGCCTTTGCCTGACTTCATATTCCCTCTTACTTACCTAAGCATGACAAGCAGCCCTGAAAATGTGTCTAAAAGGTATTGAACTATTCATTGAAAACGTGCAGCAGCAGCCCTTAGTGGTTGGCATAAAAACTACAACTGTTCCAAGCTTCCTCATTGTTTAGCTTCATTGTGATATGAAAACAGAAAAGCTAACTCATAACATTTCCTTTTGCTAATGGTCTACAAAACATATGTGGTTAGTAAAACAAATGCTTTGCATATTTAAAAAAAACACTCTAAGTAGGGCTAGGAAATGTTCCATTCTGACAGAAGGCAATTAATTACCATGCTAGTCTAATTTGTTTCTGCTGAGTAAATAGCATTTTTTTAATCTTCTCATGTCTTAAGAAAGATATACACTTTTTGAAAATCCACTATTAGTTTGGATTTCTAACAAGTAGACTTCAGAAATAATTCTTTGTGTGATTTGTTAATAGCATTTGGAGGAAGGAAAAATAAAACTAAAAAGCAAGAGGAAAAAAGTCCCCAGTTGGATTCTTTTTTTCAGCTTGCCAATGGAATTAATTTTTCTTCATAAATTAGGGTCCTTCATGTATATCTGGAGCTTTGTGCATATGGGTAGAATTCCATACAGCAAGGAATGTGACTGGTGGGTGATAACATGCCATCTAACATTTTAGTGACATCTGTAAAGTACAAGCCATATTTGCTGGCTTAGCTTGCTTTTCCTTGTGTTTGCAGGCCCAAGTTTTGTAAACTAATCTGTATGAGAGAATTTTAATTCTTAACAAAATGGGGATTTGTGTCAGTTCAGTAAGATCTACTTAAGTATTAATCACTTATCAAACAGAGCTTTTTACATTCAATTCCTATTTTGCTTTTTTTTAAAAAAAGAATTTTTCTGTCCAGCTCATCCCTTCAGCTTAAAATCAGTGACAACGATTCTAAACTTTTAAAAAAAATCACCCTTGAATAAAACTGGAATACATAGGTGAATATAATCAAACATTAATTTCATTCTGTAAAAATCCTTAGTTGGAATTTTTTAAATTATTTTTTTGCTGAATATAAGCTTAAATAGCATGATCTGTATTCAGAAAACAGAGAAAACTGATCCTTGTTTTAGAAAGCTCTGCACTTTGGCTTTCATATAATAAATTCATATATGACACTTTGTTTGCCAATTGCAGTTCCTCCAAATGGCAATTAATGATTATGTGTAACATTAGCTATATAAGCAGCAGGTAATATCCCCGCTATTTACTGTTGACCAAAACCAACATTTTCTAAAAGTTAAAATTCATTTCTACCATTAGAAAAGTGTCACTGAAGATAACCAACATAACTTCTGTTCCTAACTCCCAGTCTGAAAATGGCATTCTCTTCAGCATTGTCTCTGCCATCAATCTTAAATTATTTGTCATTCCATGGTGGAAAATCCAGCTAAGTTTAATACCTTGTTTTCATGCAGCTGAAACTACCCTTGCTTTCCTCCATCCTGGCACATAGCCAGCTCCAAAGGATTCCCCAAATGCTTCAGAGCAGGTAACTACAGGAAGTTAGGTGATCTTGAAAAACATAAACAGAGTTGAACATGATACATTTCTTGTGTGGACTTCGGAACGTAGGGATCCCACTTCAAATGGGAGACTCAGTTCTCCATGGGATTACCTAATGAATCGTAGAAAAATAGCAGGTGATTCACTCTAACCAAAACCTAGTATGGGGAAAAGTGAAGTGTTTGCATAGATTAATACTAAACTCGTTATCTCATTTATCTTCCTAAAAACATTTTTTTTGTAGTGGCAAAGAAATGACTCTCCAATAGAAAGGTATGTAAATTGTGTGTTTTGAATGTAAAGAAACCCTGAACATGGCAATCTTTCAGAATGGCAGTCTTGAGCCTCATAAATTCCCTTGGATCATCTCTAGAAATTGTTATAAAGCAATATAATTTTATATGCATGCTAAATCTGCAAAGGCAGCATGATAATAATTCTAGTGGGAAGGATGATCACAATTCCTCAACTTTCCTGAAAGCTTAGTACTTTCATTCAATAAGCAGAAGTTTGTATCCAAAGACTTACACATATAATACTTTGGGGTCCATTTCCAGTCAGCTGAAAAGAAACAAACATTATTTAATGCTACTGCATTCAGCTTTTCTCTAAACAAATGATTACTGTCTTATTCCTGGGATATGCACATCTTTACATGTTGTTAAGCATTGTGATATTTCTAAGCCATAATCCTTTTTTCAGCTAACTAAGTAGTGATTAGTTAGATCAGTTTTGCCAGACTCTTGCTGAACTACAATTCCCATTAACAACATATTGAAAGGTCTGGGACTTATCCGATCCGAGACCAAGAGGTTGGGGAAGACTGGATTTGATTATAAAAATAATTAGTGTAGTGTGGGACATTAACTTATTACCAAGCTACAAATTTCCTGAGAGAAAATGACTATGTTGTGGAAATATTCCCATGTGAGTGCTTAGGAAAACTGACAAAATAATTGTTAGTTGACACTGGTGGCTTAAATGAATTAAGACATTTCTTTTGCTGGCTGCTGTGAACTTGTCTGTAAGAAAACCTCTTGCTACAGTACAAAAGAAAAGACTCCTTTGCTGAAAATCGTTCCACACATTTCATATTTTAAAATTTGTAGATTATTATTTGAATTAAAAACATGAGTCCAATTTACACATTCATGAATATATATGTCACATTTTTCAAGCAGAATAAACTATAAATTATATAGTGACTGGTAAACCTGGACCTCTTGCTTCATAAACTGTGACATCCTCATGATGTAGATGACAAACTGACCAATACAATATATTTTCTTCATTGACTTCTACAACCAACAGTCACAGCAGGCATCTCTTTTTCCATGTCTCTGCTTTAGATAACAATAAAGTAGGGAAAGTCTAATGTTAAGACGAAAAGAAGCATGCAGGTGACAAAAAATCACCATTCCTTTATTTTGTCCTATCATCCTAAACATTTAATTGGGCTATGGAAAATGTTCCTAAAGCTGTACATGATAGACAAAAAAAAAACAACAGGCTTAGGACCAGAACATCATACGCATTTTAGAATTAAATCCAGCTTTGTACTTTGTTTTATATTTATATTTTTAAATATTGCACTTTTTCTCACTTGTATATATTGTGGCACAAACATGTTTTGAACAGGGGAAATATCCAGCTCTTACAAACTGGGCTTCCCTACTATATATTCCAGCTCTCATAGGTAGAAAATGGGAGATGGGCACTGCATGATGAAGCTCTCTTCCACATTCTCTTTTTTTTTTTAATTTAACGTTAAAACATACAAAACAGAAAAAACAAACAAACAGTAACATATAGACATAAACAACAAAAATACAACCATTCCCTCCACCTACACCACTCGTACTACATATACATATACATATTTGTTGTCAGTCATCTACAGATCATCTCTTTTTTTTTTCAAATTACATGGTCAGTTGTCATGTATTTCACCTTAAAATTGTAAATATTGATATTATGATACTCTTTTTGTTCTATATCTCTCTACTTTATGTAACCCTATTTGTCGTGTTTTAGTTTGTTGTTATTTTACTTTCCAGCCATTGGTACCATTTGTGCCATACTTGGTAGAATTCACTTTCTTCTTTGTCCTGCAGTTCTAAGGTTAGCTTGTCCATTTCGGCACATTCGTTTATTTTGGAAATGATTTTTTCTCTGCTCGGGATCAGGTCCGTCTTCCAATTTTGGGCATATATGATTCGCGCTGCTGTGAGAATATGAGTACTGAGGTATTTTATTTCTTTATTATATTGTGTTGTCATCATTCCGAATAAGAAGAACTCTGGTTTATTTGGTATTTGCAAGTTTGTTATTTCTTCTATTATGGTTTTGATTTCTTGCCAATAAAGTTGTGCTTTGCTACATTTCTACCACATATGAAAATATGATCCTTTTTGTTTTTTGCATTTCCAACACAATGCAGATGTGTTTGGGTAGATTTTGGCTAGTCGGGCCGGTGGTAAGTGCCATCTGTAGAACATTTTTATTAGATTTTCTTTATAGGACGTGGCTTTCGTCATTCTAATGTTTTGTTTCCATAGTTTCTCCCAATCTGTAAGTTGAATATTGTGTCCTATATCTCTGGCCCATATTATCATGTTGTGTTTAACTGTTTCTTCTAGGAGCGCGTCTCTCAGTAGAAAATTATATAGTTTAGTTATTAATTTTTGGTCCGTCCCTAAAAGAATTTTGTCCAAATCGTTCGAGTCAATGGCTATTCCATATTGTAGTTTGTCTTTGTTATATCTTGATTGGATTTGAGTATAGTGCCACCAGTCCTGGAGTTGTTGTCTCTTCCACATTCTCATCCTCATTCTCTCACTGTCTCTCTCTTTTCACACCTGTCAGCTGTTTTTCTGGAAGTGCTATTAAGCACAGCTTGAGAACCCTTTTGAAGCAGTATTCAATTCAAAGGAGTCCAAGTTCCTCTTGACATAAGCTTATAGTTAGGCTTCACTGAGAAATGAATTTAATGCTATTCTAGAATAGTTCTAATTGAGAATTGCTATGGTGAAATGGTGGTAACCTGACTGATCGAAAGAACTGAAAGAGGAGTTGTTCTCTCTTTAAACACACCAACATGCACCAAACCAATTAATTTTGACAAATGGCTACATCCACTGGTTTAGTCATTTGTCAAAACCTACCTTCTCCTCCTTTGGACCCTTTCTCCATTAAGGAAAGTAATTGTTGTAACATTTTTTCTATCAGTTGATAATATTTGGTCAGAGTGGAAAAAAGTATTTACCAATCAGTTTCTTTAATGTCCTTCACATTGTAAATAAGAATACCATTGTATGACAGCACCATTCTTGGTCAGGATATTGTTATTGGCTAGAGGAATTTATGTTTGCATAATTTTCTGCCAGCTGAAGGACTAGTGTCTCACAGACTCTGCATTATTTAAAGAAAATAAAAAATATGGACAATAACTATCCTTAGCAACAGTTGTGTTTCTTTCCAGTTATTATCTGCACATGCTTAAAGGATTCCTGATTAGACTCGTAGCATATTGAATTCATGCAAGATTGTTAGACATGGATCTTCATTATCTTATCAAGTATTCTCTTTTCAGTTCTGAAATTCAATTCCTGTTTTGAAGGTTTGGCTACTTGTGCATTTGTCTTGTTAACCAAAAGTTAACAATTCATTTTATTTAATCATGTTGTACATTCTTATAAGGTACTCACTAAGTCCAAAACCCAGTTTCATATGTAGTGTCCTTTAGCCATCAGTCTTTCTAATTTCCCTTTTGTTCCCTATCAAACAACATGTCTTACATGTCAGTTTCTCTTCTGATGACATTAACATCTCAGACAAATTACCATTAGTATGACTATGTTTCATTCTATTTTAAACAAAATTGTTGTGCTTTTGTTCAAAAGTGGCTCTTCCTCCATATGATTTCTTCTTCCTCCATTTGATTTCCTTATTGTTATGTCAAGAGTTTGTTGTCTGGAAGAAGCTTTCTTGAGTCTGTCTAGACAAAATTGTTCTCAGGGGGGTTTAAACAGCTTTGAAGGTGAGGTCTCATATAAATTCTTGCTCCAAGTTCAAATTCTAGAAAACAGCCTCTATACTCAGGGAAACAAAAACAGCCCTTTTCATTTTCTCTTTTTTCTAGAACAGAAAATTGAAAAGTGTTCTTGCTCTATTTCCTTATTTAGTTTTTCATTGTGTCATAGCTACCAGATAGTGTATTTCCCCTAAAAAAAATAAAGCTTCATTTTGTCCAGTTTGTCCAGTGGAGACTTAGAATTCTGGGGTTTCAGCCCCACAATATCTGGAAGATGTGTGCTAGTAAATTTCTTTTTTTAAAAAATGTGTTTGCTAACTATCCTGTGCTGTTTTCTTGTGTGTGTAAATAAACTTGTAAAGCTTTCTGAATTTACTTGAATTTATTCAAACAATTCATTTTTTTCCAATTGCCTGTGAGTGCTTATTGAGATCTAACTAACAGTAACACTGAAGTTGTATAAATGTTGTGCATATAATCTTCAGTTATTTCAGTACCAACTTGGTCTCTCTCTCTCATTGTACCTGGATCAATAGTTACCCAAACTACAAGATGCTACCCATATAAGAGCAAAAGATCTAAGGGCACTTCTAGACAACCAGTATTTTCATTGCCAAGGTTGATTATTTCACAATTAAAATGAATATATATATATATATATGTATTACATATGCTTCTAAGTTGCTTCAGTCTTACAGCTGTAAGCAATTTACAGCACAACATACAATACATATAGTAAATAGAATGCATTAAAATTTATCAAAAGCATTAGGCATATCAAAAATAACAAATACCATCAACAAATATTCAACATAATATAATAATACCATCATAACACACCATGCAGCAATACATTGGTCTTGTGATAGCTTATATATAATCTCTGATTGCTGTCAGTGGGAAAGCTTACTAACAAGGGATTTGACAAGTGCAAGATACCAGGGGTGATATAAGAGAAATTTAGTAATACCTGTGCTGCAGATTCACCTTCAATGAAGTACACACCTTCAATGTCTAAGTACACAGAGCTGATACTTGTAGGGAATACAGTTATGTCTACCTGTTGTCACCACTGGAGTTCCCAATTCCCACTGGAGAAGATGGGATAATAAAAACACAGTGCATCAGCTGGTCAGCTGGGGACTTAGTGTGTTCTACTGTTGCAACTGAATCTTCATTTGGATCACTCTAAATCTCTTGGGTGCATGCTATGACTGTTCTAAAAGGCACTGGTGGTGTGTTATGATGCTTTGGTTGATAGACTTGGGGTTTCTTTTCTTTTCTTTCAGGGTGGTTGGGTGTATTTTTGTGTTTCATTGTAAACCATCCAGTATTATGTAGTTAAGATGAGTAGCCATATAATATTTTTAAATAAAAGATCTTTTGAACCAATTTCTGGCTATATGCAAATTTGTTTTCATATAGGAACTGAAGTCAGCAACCAAAATATTATAAGAAATTTCAGGCATTCCAAATATAGGAGTGAACTCTGCAGTATGCGGTAGTAATTACTGTGAACCAACTAACAGAAATATTGTAGTTGTATAAATGTTGTGCATACAAAATTCAGTTATTTTAGTGTCGACTTGGTATCTCTCTCACATTCTCATTGTACCTGGATCAATGTTCTTTTTAATAACTAATTGATCTTTTATTAACATACAATAATTCATTTACTAAATGTAAATTAAAGACTTAATTGAGCTGCTTAATCTGAAGTGTCAGCCTCATAAGCATAATGTATAGTTTAATTAATTGAAACAGCTGATAACAGCATGTCATCTGTCACTATATTCACTGACCTGGGAGCAATTCTCAGTTTGAGGAATTTGCCATAAACACAGGCAAGGATCTGGTCAACTCATTTACTCATGAATAACCTTGGAATTATATCTGTACCAAGGGACTTCCATCTGTATGCAGTTTCAGTGAAGGACGTGGATTTAAATTGGTTGAACTGAATTTATTTCAGTGGGGAAAAAAGTTCACATATACAACTTTTATATCACAGTTCTGAATCTTTTACATAGAAGTGATATATACCAGACTGAACACAGGATCAAAAGTATATTCTTGTCAGTATAAATGTTACATTATTATTTCAGCCTAACCTACATGGAGTCATATATGTAATACTACTGGACATGGATTTGCTTTGTTTAAAAGTCAAATATGAGATCAAATATCCATAATGTCCTGGTATTTTTTTTTCTTGTTTGCAACAAAATAGAAACAAAAACGCTGCTCCCCAACCACTAAGATGAACTAAAGATCTTTTCTTTCCTCCCAAAACTATTCTGATGATGGAGAAATCAGTCCACAGTCATAAATAGTCCTAAACTATAGGATGGCATATTGAAGGCTTGTATTATGCATAGGCCACAGTCAAGAAAATGCCACATATTATTGCTGACACTAAACTGCAATATAAAACTGACTTATTTTAAATATGATTTGTTCTACATTGCTTACATGTATTCCTGGTTGTTTTTATACTTCACTAATTTCTTCTAGATTTGTGGATGATATTGAGAAAACAACCTAGAAATTAGTTGAACAAATCATGATTACTAAATCTGTAATAATAATAATAATAATAATAATAATAATAATAATAATAATAGCCTTTATTGTCATTGTACATCATGTATACAACAAAATTGGTTTAGCCTCTACTGGTCCAATCCGTAACAGAAAATACAAGACAAGACAATTCCCAATTTATACAAGTAATTGGGGAAAGAAAAAACTAGTCCAACTAGTTGACAAAAGATTTAATGTTGGTTAGAAGAATATTTGGTAATGCTGGTCTGTGAGGCTGCTTCTGTAACCGAGCTAGCAAACCAGCTCTCATCCCCGTCTCTGCTTCTGCTCTCTTGATGTCGGCGTCACCTCCCAGGCCCAACAATGATCCATGGAGAGCCCAGCAGTCTTACTATGTCATTTGGTATATTATGAGACCGCTGGAAGTCGCTAGTAATATCTAGTCGACTAGAAGATCCAAACTCCCCGTGAGTATAGACTAGTTTTTGCCCACTCACTCCACTGTAACACCAGGAGCTCGAAGCCGCAGTGTCTACGCACACTGCCATCTTGGTTTTGGTTTTTGTTTTATTAATATTAACTTTGGTTCATTCAAGAATTCACAGTTGTAATGAATCCAAGGTACAAAAATATGAGCTTTCCTAACAGAAATCAAGAACTGGATTAATATCATCATGGCTCCGATATAAAATCTATTTAGAAACATCTTAATTCAAGAAATATGTGCAAGATAATTTTCCAAATGGTTTGATGAAAGTTTCTGAATGATCTCCAGTTTGAATAAAGTAATCAATGATTAATTATTGTGTACCAAGGGAGACATTGTATTCGTATTAGAGGATTGCATGTCATTTTGTCAGATGCACCAATTTCAACATTGTATAGACAAGTCTAATTAGGATTACCTGAAGAGATAACTTCTTTATTTCAATGTTTGTGTTTTCCACTGTGGCAAGTAATAGTTATCTTTTCTTAATTGACATTTTTTAAAAAACCTAAAACAGAAGTAAATGAAAATATAAATGGCAAAAAGTGAAAAGAAAATTATTAAAGAAAAAAAATAAAGAAGAGTAGGTGTTATTTTTATTGACCATATTATCAGATTTTCTAGGACATTTATTTTAAATAATTCATCTCTAGAAGGCATAGACAAGTCCTAGATGCATTAAAATTATTTTTGGGAATAAAACAATCTTCACACGATAAACGTCAAGGCTCTTAACATTTTGATAAGTTCAAAATATTCAGGGTGTAATTCAATATCACATTCACACCTTTAGCCCTTTTTTTTTACAACACCATGTTTACAAACTTCATAATATTGAACCAAAATGTACTATAAATTTCTGCTTTTATTTTTGCCTATAGAAACGTAAGTCGTAGTTCAGTTCACACAGTATGATGAGATGTGATTGTTCTTCCAGCAGTTGAATAAACCACAATTTGCTCAGTTCATTCTTGCTAAATCAAAACCCTAAAAAGCATTTGGTTGGGCATGCTGCATGATTCAGACTTTGCCAAATGTACAGGAATATTTAGAGTCTGGGAATAGGGAAATGAAGTATATCCCTGCACTAAAGTAGGCCCTTGAGTGTTTTTATTCCCAAATTGCAAAACTGCATCTAAATGCCTTGCCTTTGTTTGTTTTAGGAACGTAATTACTTTGAGATGAGTCTGTCACAATACTACACCATGTACACTTTCCAATTTGTCTGCAAAATATCATTATCACTTACCAAGGAAGTTGTCACAGCTTACAGTTAAAGCATCTTTAATACTTTATTTCTCTATAATATAAATGATTTTTTTCATAGTTTTTTTGCAGCATACACACCTCTCTTCATTGGTTTGCATATTTAAAGTAATGCTACCAGGGCTGGACAGCAGAAATCCAAAGAATATTAATATATCAGTATAAGCATACTTCTTTTCATCAGCTTGGTATTGCTTTGATGGATTGTATTTGGTCCTATCCATGAAAGTTGTAGAGGAAGTCATCTATAATATTGATGTGAAAGCAAATGACAAAAATGCTGTGACTTACTTCCAATGCTACAATCACCAAGGTTGTCATCCCTTTATGTGTTAATGCTCTAGATTTGGCTTGTTTGTTAAAATCAGATTTGGTGTATTGAGAAGTAATAAGCAGCAGATTCAAGATGTTTTGAAGGACAGGGTGGGGACTAAAGTGTATCTGAAAAGAAATATTACCTTATGGTGGGTGACTTGTAAACCTGACAGATTTCAGCATATTTGGTTTTAGCCATGAACTCACTGGACAGCCTTATACAGCCTATCCTTAAGTGTTGTACCTTATGATTCTTGACAAATGTATCTTTTCTTTTATGTACACTGAGAGCATATGCACCAAGACAAATTCCTTGTGTGTCCAATCACACTTGACCAATAAAGAATTCTATTCTATTCTATACAAATCAATACTCCTAAAATTATGCTAGATCTCCTTACATAGTACAAGAAAAGTTTATTGAGACAGTGAATACATATCCCTTTAAGAAATAGGGACATTCAGAAAAGGTTTTCTGCAAATGCATTTCCACCTTAAAGTGACATTGACAATGGTGCATCAATAGCATACAGTGTCATATTTAATTAATGTAAATTCTAAAAGTTGTTCAAAAAGAATCGCATAGTCTTCATTACTATACATGGCTGATGGGACATATCATCCAAACTTATATGGCGATGCATTATCTTTTATCTCCATTTAGAGTATGAAACAAGATTTTAAGGTAATTGTTTTCTAGCAATCATTTCAAAAAGAAAGTTAAGTGCAAATAACATAAGAAAAACAATAGAATGAATTGGACTTAGAAAGTATCACAAGCTTAAAAAATTAAGCTTCCATAAGATAACCTCAATATGCTTCAATCAACAGTTCATACTCTCTGGGGGAAAACAATCTTACCTCTTTAAAGAGGATATTTACCAGATAGTGCTGTATAAAATATTTTTCTTTATTAAAATAATTGAGAAGAAGGCCATGCATAGAAAGCAAAATATATACATTGTGGTGATAATTTTAGATGGTGAAATTCTTAACACCCCACCATTCCTCTGGGGCTCAACCTGTCATCTATGGCATCTCCTTCATCACAACAAACCTTCTAGATAGGTTGGGTAGATATTGTACTTGCTTAAAATCCCTTAGATTAGATTTATGTTTGAAAATGAGCTAAAACCTGACAATTGCTTCACATACATGGACTTCTCTTCACAGGCTTTACAAAAAAAAAAGTGTTTTCCACAGTAGTGCAGAAAAACAGCAGGTAGGATCTGGACAATGGTTTATCTCAGTACCATACAATATTATTTTATACTGCATATAGTCATAATCTTATGCTTATGTCCAGGTGTAAGAATTTCCAATGTAATACTGGATTTCATTTAATGAATTACATAAATATATTTCAATATAAATAGGAAAGGGAATGTTTTTTAAATTAAATGCATACATAATAATATAGCGGTAAGTCTGAGAAAAAATATTCTAGAAGATTTTAAGAGAAAATATACCCATTTTATATTCACATTAGTTGCCTGAGTTTAAATCTCTCACACCTGAGATTAATACAGGCTTCACCCTGTATTACTTTGCAGTCTGAAGTAGTTTTGAACAGCAAAGCTCTCTACAAATTCACTTCACTTTCAGATACATAAAAGCATATGAAATATATGAAATATTAAAATTCTGTGTGTCCACACAGATGTATATTAAGATGAAAAAAGTGAGAAAATTCATGTGCTATTATAGTTATTTGTCTTTTATATAAAATATATTTTCATTTCAGAACAATTATGAAGAGCATAATTAACTGCCATTAATTAGATTTTTTTTCCCCCTGCTTAAAATATGGAATAGAAGGTTCAAGCATACACTTGTTCGTTTATAACTACCGGTAAATCTCACTAAATGCAATGAGATTTATTCCACACAGAAATACATAGGATTTCAGCAAAATATTTAATTGCAAAGACTGTTTTGATTGCAATTCAGTAATTTTTTATATATTCTGAAATAGAAAATATAGTTTTAAGGAGCAAAACAGTATCCATAATAAATTTGATTCTAAACAAGAGTAAAAATGCTATCTTCACATTCAATTTGTTAAAAAAAAACAAAAAACGATCAGTATGTTGGAGATGAAAAATCAAGTTATATTTTCCTAGTTAATAACCATTAGTCAATTGTTATTTCTGTAGCATAATATTGTATGTAAGTGTTTGACTTATCTACAAGCCACTCTTTTGTTTTACAAAAAGCCAGAGATAATCCAGAGGAACCATCTACTACTCCATGCTCCAGAGACAGGTCGAAAGGGAGACAATTTCCTAGCATTTATTGCTTAAAAACTAGAACAGGCTGACTTTTTACAAGGATTAATAGGCACTTTTTTCTTAATTGTTCCAGAGTCTAGATTTTCATAGAAGTGGAGCAAAGTCATGGAACCACCTAGCTGAGCTCAACCTTTGGATCTTCATCAAAATTCCAAGCACCCTTTCCCACTGGTCATGCTGGGTGGCACAACTGGGAACTCTCTTTATGCCACTTAGGTACCAAATGAGCTAATTTGGCACAGTGGTTAAAAGCACCAGGCTAAAAACTGGGAGACTATGAGTTCTACTCCTTCTTAGGTATAAAACCAGGTGGGTAACCTTTGGCTACACAGTCGTTTTCAGCCCTAGAAAGCAGATAATGACAAACTACTTTCTGAAATGACAGATTCTGAAACCTTACCAAAATTAAAATAACAGGACTTGTCCAGAATCAAGACAGACTTGAGGGTCGGGGGAAGCAGCAAGGGGATTTTTGCAGCCCAGGTAATAGCCCTAGGGAAATGAATTCTTTTTTTAAAAAATTACACATACATACAGATGCAATGAGAGAGCGGGCAGAAGATAAAAAATTAAAACAGAAACTTAACAGGAAAAAGAAAGTTAAATTTTATATGAGATGATACTTCAGTTTATGTAAATATGGATTTGGTAGGATTTTGGCTTTTTTTTTCATTTCTTCTTCAAAAGACAAAAGAAGACAAAGTCACCCAGCATTTTCAGACTTGTTGGTCTGAAGGTTTATAATAGCTTAGAAGTAATCAGTAGGCAATTGCCAAAAGTGACTACAAGTTTGCAAACTTAGTGTCCTTTAAAAATCTTCACTGTGGTTGTGAGCAAGATAGCTTATCCCATTGTTCCCCGGTACTCAAACTTGTGGAAAACCACATCCTGTTGTCTCCTCTAGAAGGAATCTCCTTTTCTTTCCTTGTCCACAGAGGATCCAAGGAACTGGTCTACTTGTTGGTGCCTTGGTCCTTGCTGTGATCATGAGTTCCAATTTTGTGAAGCCATCTGCAGTTCAGCATTTCTTCCCCAAGTTCAACTACATGAATACAAATATTTGTGTACTTTTGGTGATATCCGGTGTTATGTGTAATTGTGATAAAAGATACTACATTTCTTCCCAGTCCTATTTGCACAACATCTGATTTTCCCATTGCTTTTCCTTCTGTCCTTCTCCTGCCCCTTCTTTAGCCACTGATACCCAGAAATGTCACTGTGATCACCCAACCACTTCTGTTCAGAATAAAACAGCCTCTATTCCATTCTACATGTAGAATGGAAACACTACAAATATGTTTTTTGTTCCAGCAGGGCCCATCAAAAACCACTATTCCATGTACAGAATGTTTTGTGTGGAAAATAATTATGGAAGGAACATTCTGCACATTCAACAATATGATTATGTTATGCATGACTAAAGTGACAGACAATATAGTCAGTAAGTCAATCCAAAAGTCAAAGCCCAAACCAGCACGATTATTTTGTGAAGAACTTTTTCTCAATAGTAGCTATCCATGATACAAACATGTCTTATCCATGTTTTTTGTTGCTATGTTCCAAGATACTGCCTTCCTCGATTCCATAAGCAAGATTGATTTAAATTGACCTAGTAGTTCTGATGTTAAAGAACATTTTGCTCATTAAGCCAACAGCATCCAGCACAGTCTCAAAGTATGTAGAGTCTATTACTTTGCAACCCATTTGCACTGGACATCAGGTGAGTAATAAAGGATGGTATTAATAATGTTACTTATTGACCATTTCAGGCACATTTGTGGAATTGTTCTCTCCAATTGTTTTGACCTGCTCCATTTGGTCCAACAGAAGGGGCATGGTCCATGTCCCATCTATTTGGTAATTTTATCTGTGTAACATATGAAATGGACCTTTTCTGTTCTGGCATCTGCCCTCTGGATATCATACCTAACACCAAGATTCTGCTGATTTTTTCAAAAACCTTAAAAATATCACTGGGTTTTATTGGGTATGAGATTTGGGAGGCTAACAGAGCCCATGGAATGGATGCTATTTGTATTAAGTGTTGTTCTTGGCTAGCATTATATGTATGTTCATATTTATTTACTGGTTGCTTTTTATTGAATTTATATTAACTGCCCAGAGTTGCTGTTGTGAGATGGGTAGACATGTAAATTGGCTGAAATAAATAAATTTCTTCTCTCTGAGCTCTGGTCAGTCTTGCCTGCTATCAGTCCTCCTTGTTTATTTATTCAGTTTATATGGCTGCTAAACTTCCCAAAGCAATTCTGAGTGCGTAAGATAGGTTTAAGAATAATAATCAACAAAACCCTTAATAAAAATACATTCCATGTGGTGAAATAAATCATACAACTCCCGAGATGAGCATATCTAACATCCTGGTCCAAATGCCCAGGAGAAATGAGTCTTCAGTGCCTTCTGCAAAGCCAACAAGATTGGGGCTAAAATATTGGAGGGGAGGGGAGAAATACAATACTTCTAGTGGTATATCTCCATCTTGGTAAACATTCATGTGTTTAGATAAACTTTTATTATAATTCAAGTTCAGCTGAAATATTAATTGAAAGCAAAGCCAAAACCTAAGTATTTGAAAATGTCAGCCAATGATCATGCTAGATCGACAAATATTTAACAAACAACTGCTATTCGGTTACAGTTAAGCTAGAATGACTATTCACCCTTTCTTGCAATTATCTCCCTTAGCCACTCTTGGAAAATATTTTCTTATCCCAGCTTTAATAGTACTAATGGGAAAGATGTCTGAAAACAGCAGATTGCAAGGAACTAAAGCACAGGAGAGTGTGAGACTGACTTCCATGTGTTTGTTCTTAATAAACTAGCCCAAATCTTTCAGTTAAACAATAACTTACTGTACTTTTTTCAATGGCAAAAGCTGATTATAGGTATCAGCTTACAGTTCTATTTTAGTAAACTTCACCAGATCATTTTTGCTTTCATTCTTTCTGAATTATCCTTGCTATATTTTCCCCTCAACTATCCACTGATTACTTTAATCTTTCTTTAGTCATGAAACTGTAGATACTCTGTAAATCCATAATAAACAAACAAAAATCCCAGTTTTCTGAATCTCAGATGATGAGAATGCACCAGCCACATCTTAAGGGATATCCTGCCCAAATAAATGTTTGCTATCACTATCTTATACAAACTATAAGATGTTGGCTTTCAGATGACTCTAGAAGTCCCATCTGTCTTTCTTCAAGATCAAATGCATGAGCTTCATTATGTTCCTTGAGTATTTGTCATCCCTTTGATACAAATAAAGAACTGAACTGAACTTGTTCTTAGAGGCTTAACCTGTTTGCGTGTTTATTTTTCCTGACCCCACTTCTAGAAGTTCTGCAGTTTCTAGCTCTTCAAAGAGTCTTCTGTTTTACCTAGTTGTAACTCTGTTAGATAGAACAATCCTCTATTCTTAAAATGAAATTATACCTGTATAGCTGCTAATCCTTCTGCATATTATGCACTGGAGACAATTCTAGCAAATTATGATGGTTATCAGAATAAAATATGTAGACTGAAATTAGGCCAAGAATAGAACTGGGTTTGTAGCATTTGTATGTTTGTAGTGTTTGTATTATTATTTGTGCTAAGCTATATGTCTATATGGACGGGATGTAATAAAGTTAAGAATAAGTCCTCTGGCACTAGAATTTGTTTTGCAGTTTGATCTCTTTTTTCATTTTCCATTGCCTTGTGGATAGTGGGAACTAGTTGTAATATAAATAAAATTATACTTTTCTTCAAATAGTACAAATCATTCCTAATAAATTGTGGATCTTGTAAAGAGTTTTACAGGGTATGTAGCCATTAATACTGTCTCAAGATACTGACCATTAATTACTTATGACCCTCATATTCATACTCCTATTCTCTTGCATGATTTACCTAGTATTAGTATTTGTTTTCTTTGAGGTTGTATTGTGTGATAACAATTTTGAGATTTGATTCAACCAGATAGTCCTGACATTCTCAGTGATGCCTAAGTGGCCTTCATTAAGTTTTTCAGCATCTCTTTTTGCATCTCAGCTGGAATATAATTCTGTCACTAAAGAAAATTAATTTTTGTGACACTATAAATCTTCCTCTTTCTATAAAAAAAATTAGACAATGAAGTAGACATGCTGTCCAAATGTGATGACTAACCATTCTGAAGTTCCTAGAATTCTGAGGCAGAAATAATAGTGTAGCATATACATTAAAATAAATAGGAAGAAATAAGTACTGGAGTGCATAATATTGCTTTGTAAGACTTCACTTCCTCTAAAAGTTATTGAATGAAGATCAAATTGCACTGATATTTATGCCTAAAAATTTCAGTACAAGGGTTATATCACATCATTCAGAAAAATCATACTGGTACATTGTCGGTACCTAGTCCAAACTGAAACTATGATAGTTGCGAAACCGATGGCTTTATTTTATTTTATTTTTTTCCCAAATAATTTTTATTCAAAGAATATTTTACAAAGGTTTTAAAATTTACAAAAACATCGAAGAAATAGTAAAAGCAAGAAATTATAAAGGAATAAAAGGACAACAAAAAGATATCTAAAGAAGCAATTTCTGATCTTATTTGCAGCACTTACAAGCACAACAATTATGCTCTCCACCCCTCCATATTACATGTCATGATTCCTTTCTTCTCATAAACTAAACTTTTAAATCAATAAATCTTGAAAGCACCAGTTCATTTTTATCCATTTTCAGCAAAAAGTCCATAAAAGGTTTCCAGTCTTTTTAAAAAGTAGTTGTAGTTCCCTCCTTAATCAAACAAGTCAACTTAGCCATTTTTGCAAACTCAGCCATATTCACAGTATGCCAGTTGATAGCACAGAAAGCAGCACTTTTAACCAAGTTAAAACTTATTTGACATTTCTGAAAGTTGTATTTTGTGTATATGGAACCTTTTTGAGCAGTTATGTTGAAAAGCATGACCTCTTATAATTGTGCTACAAATCTTCCAAGGACTAATTAGTTAGTATGGCATAATTTGAATCCATCCGGATCTGCCTCATCTTAGCTTAGTGATAACTTCCATCACAAACAATTAGTTTTTTGGGGTCTCTATAGAGTTTCATACCAGTCCTGAAGTTAAAGTGGTGAGTGGTGAGACACTATTACCCAGGGTTGAATGGTCACAGCCAGTCAAAGCAGCTTTGAGTTGTCTTTATTATTAGAACTGGCTGATGTTTAGATTGGATCTGGCATTTTTGTCCATCTTACAAGTTCTTCCCAAGGACATTGTTTAATAATATTAAAGGTATTGTCGCATGATATAAACTGTTCCAAGTCTGTTGCACTTGAAGGATGATGATTATGTCAATGCCTATGGTTTCATGTGGTGCTCCAGATCCCTTTGGGGACTGAACCCAAGGTGCGTATTACTAGTGGTACTACTTTTGCGTTCTTTGGAGGTGACAAAAAGATTTCTCAAATGTAAAGAATTGCAGTCCTCATGGGAGCTGAGAACAGGGCTTTTTTTATTTCTTTTCAGAATAAGAGAAATAGTTTTAATTCTGGACTCTGAAGACATGCACATTAATTATGTCTGCTCAATATGCTGCCCAAAGCTAGGCCTTTTCCGACTTGTTAGAAAAGATTAAGGCCTGGATATCCAATTTCTCTATACAAAGAAGGAAATGCTCCTTCTGACCCGTTACCCTTGGCACCGGCATATATAAATCCTCATTTGGGCCTTCTCCCACCACCTCCCCCAGACCCCCAGGACTTTGTGAGTCTTAAGTAAACTGGGAAATTAATTACATAGCTGCATTTATAATAATTTGTTTCTGACCAAATGGTTTGACTTTGCATTCTACATTAAAATAGTGTAAATATGTGATATATATGAATCTGGTCTGGAGGAAAGCCAACCTGGCCCTGCTCAATTTTTCTAGCTGCAATAATTTTTTCTGCTACCACTGCTCATCTGAATCAAATATAGTTCATTTTATTTAAAAGAAATAAAGGGTTTTTTTCCCATTTCAGGAAAATGAATGTTAAAGCCTGATAAGAAACTATAGGCTGCTTTCAAGAAGGTTACAAAAAAAAAATCCTGCATCTTGCATTACTAATCCTTTATCTTTTATGTTAACAAAAAGATTACTGACATATTTTTGAATCAAAGAAAAATAAAATAGAAAATGCATCTAAAGGACTGCGTAACTTTCATGCAACACACAAATCAGTTGTTATACGTGATTTTAGAAAAGAAAAGCGAATGAAGGAAAATTCATAATATAGTTCCTTTTGTAAAGTGAGCAAAACAGCTCTGTGCAATAGGCAAGACTACTGGAGGGGAGAGAGGAGAGAAACCTTTTCATGTCATCAGCTAAGGACAAATGGATTTCCACCACAGAAGCTGAGTTTGATAGCAATGGAGCTATTTTGTAAACGCATGATAGTGCCCAAAAGGGACATATGGCTTTCCAAGAGAAAGTCAGGATCCCTAATTCTAGCAGGGTCATTACTTTTTCAGGAAGATATAGACCTGCCTATGAAAGTGCTTAAGCAACCCAGGTTATTGCCTCCTGGACCAATTTAATTATTCACTGATTAAAATAGCAGGAACAATTTAGGTTTTCATCTGCCTACAATGTTAATTCAGAAATCCTGGGGAGAGAGGCACACTGAAACATGCCTCTTTTATTTTCAAAGATTTGGGATTTCTGTTTCATTCATACTAGAACACATTTGGAAAGATCATATGTATCTATCTCCTTGACACTCTTCTATGAGTTCACATCTCTAGGAGGACACCCAGATTCTGCTCACAAAGATCACTGTTCAGCCAGGTACTGCCTGCCTGGTTTCTCTGCATCTGGTTTTTCATTTACCTAATGCAAAAGCCTCCTGATGACTGTAATCTTTGAGAACTCCTGGAGTCATGGGAAGTGTTGATGATGGGAGAAGAGTTCTTGTTGTTTAAAAAAGGGGGAAAGTCAACCTAGGAATCTTCAGCCCAATCAGTTTGACATCAGTACCTGCAAAAGTCCTTTAAAAGCTAACCAACCAGCAGATTGCATTCTTTCTTTTTCCAAATAAAATAACCCTTTTTTGTTGTTTTTGGCATTCAACTTGTTCTAAGCCTTAAGATTTGGGCTGTTTTTCTATTATATGTCTCTCTTTCTATTTTTTTTAAACTTATCCTTTTTGCTTCAGATTATCATAATTTTCTTTGTGCATGCATATCTCATTAGCTCTCTGTTGTACTTTCTCCCTTGGTATGGTTTCTACTTGGGCCATAATGATCTTATTTTTCAGAATTTCCTGGATTGTTTTTCTTTTCAAAATTTCTATCCATGGAATCCTTCATAGTTTTTCACTTAGCTCACTGAAATCATCTCAGATCTAGAGTACTAATATTACTTCCTGCAATGTGATTACTTTAAGGATCACTCTCTCCCAAGATTCCTACAACTTCTACTCCATCATACATTTCTTCCTTATTAGAAAAAAAAATTCAATATCACTAAATCCCTTTTGGACAACGACAATGTCTATAAGGCACATTGAGAACCTTTTGGATTTCCTATTTGCCATAGAGATATTCAGATAGTTGATGTCTCCCGTTATCAGAATGGATGTGTTTCCAGAACACCTGATTTGTGAAGAATTTATTTATATCTACTGCTGTTTGGGTCATCTGTAATAAACACTCATAAGAGCATCATTATTGGGTTTTTTTCCTTTAATATGTATTCATCCAGATATTTTTCAGACCAATTTTATCCTGGGGTCATGAATTTCAATGCTAATAATTCTTTACATATGTCACACATATCCCCTTTTGGGCAGTCTATAGTTTTTCAATACTACATTCCAGTCATGAGTTCCATTGTGCCAGGTTTCAGTAATACTGAGAATGTCATATTTGCTTCCCTGTGCTAGTATTTGTATCAGTTTGTTCCCTGTACTCTATGTGAAGTGAACAGATGTCCCTGCAAATACTCAACAGACAGTTATAAGAAAATAACATAAGTGCTTTTTCTCTGCTAAATCATTAAATATTACTGCATCAAAATCTGTCTCAGCATATATTTTCCTGACAGAGATTTATATAGGTAAAATAATTAACCATTTTGTAGTCCATCTATGTAAGAATCAAATAAGGCATTTGTGATTCTCGCATTCCTCATTTTATAATCCTTCCAAACTAAATTCCACTAGTATCTGGTATAAGATCAAATTTATGGAAAAGTGTTAAGATATTTTTTTATCAAAATTCATTGTTAGCTTCTTCCTAGAATTCTTTCTGTTTTACTGACCTGTGTCTTAGTTCTATTCTCAGGCATTTTCTATATTTATTTTATTCTAATTCCAATTGTAGCAGAAGCACAACCACATGTATACCACAGACAAGTCTGCTAGCAAACGGGTTTTTTAAAAAGTATATACCTTATCATACACTTTCTAGCATATGATATAAGGCCAAATGCAGCCCTCCAAACAGGAATAGCAATGCCTTTAAAGTAACATGACAGTTTGGAACCCACAAAATAACAGAAGGGACAAGTGTAGGGAACAGGTAAATGGCCCTGGGATGCTTAAGTGAAGTATGAGGATAATATGATAGGTAATTTAATTAATACTAATTTTTCAAAGAAAACTTTAAATAGCCAATACAGAAGCCAGCTGAACCAGTTTTAATTCACATAAGTTTCAGAAGGTTTTTCTTTCTATGTTTGTTGTAAAGTGTATTTCTTTCATAAGTGTTTGCATTAAATTAACCCCCAAATAAATCCCCTTATTTTAGAATTGTTCCAATCACGTAACTTTCTTCTTTATAGAGAATATTATTCTGAATGGGATTCAACAGACTACCCCCACCACAGAAAAAAAAAGTAAGCAAATAGCTTTCTCTGTAACTTTCTAAGATCATATCTCTTACAAAAACCAAATAACTATTTCCCATTAAAATAAATAAAATAGATGCATTAAGTCTATGTTGCAATGTATTTAATATATTGGAATTGTAATACTCTTTTTTAAAAAAATAAAATAAAATTGTATCTCCGTGAAATGGGTTGGGGGCAATGGAAATCTTTTCCCCTCAGCAACATCATTATTATGTCAACTCTCCTTCTGCTGGAAAAAATGTGTGTCTTCACCTCATTTTGGTTATGGACAGAGAACAAATATTTAATCAACTAAATCTGGAACTTCTTGGAAATTTATTGCTGGGAATGCCATAAAAATTACTACATTGTTTTTTGAAGTTAAGACTGTTGGAGCACTTCACATTTTTCACTACACAACCCATGTTTCTCAGATGATCCTTTAAAAATGTTTCTCTTTCTCTATTTCTGTCTTTCTCCATATACCTACACATACATCAAGTATAGGCCACATTTACAAATGTAACCATCCACAGGAAATTATCTAACACATTTAACAAACAGTGGTACACTGGGAAATTCATAATTGAATTCCCTGGTCATTCAATTCTTAAACCTCTTTGATCAAAATTAGTTAATTACACTGGGACCAGTGTGTTCCTTGATACATTTTTTGCCATGTCCCCCAGATATGTGACTATACACGCCAACTATATTGTATTCTTTGAAATGCATTTATGAGCCTTTGAAGTTTTTCCCCGTTAACAATGTATTGTTCATTAATACACTGCCAGTAATACTTCTCCATTAGGAAATAGCTGTCCGTGACTCATTTTGGGAGGAAAATGTAATAATCCAAAGGTAATTGATAATACTATAGAGTAATGGGAGTGTGTGCTCAACTGGGAACAATGTACTGCCCTAGTCTTTATTTTAGTCCATTACTTCTATTGCCCTACAGAAGTTTTTCCCTTGTTTGTATTTATATATTCACAAAGTCTTTGAGCGTTTATCGAACAAGAGAGTTTTGACTTTGCTCTGGTTTTCCACTTTTCTCCATCCACTGTGCTTGTTGAACTCAGAACACTTTTGAAATTGTTCTCATTAATATGTTAAGATGTACCTGATAAAGATACCTAATCAAGAGATTACCTGGCATTAGACACACCAAAGTAATTTAAGTGCACCAATTTGTTTAAGATACTGGTATAGATCACATTTTTGGCAATAGAAAAATCAGATTAACATGTAACCTGAATGGATGTAATCTTATGAGAATACATTTATAGTATAATGTTTGGATTGAAAAATTGTTGGCTGTACCCTTTTGAAGTTAGAGATCCGGCTCCTTTTTGCTATCAAATATGAGACCAAGATCTCATAAGAGACCAATAAGAATCTCTGTTTCACTCTGAGTTGGGGTGAGAAATCAGCCATGCAGGAAATCTTCATTCTTTAGCTATTGATTCCTTGTAGAAATATCTGCCAAATTTATTGATTATTAAATAGCAGAATATGCCTTTCAAAGTTAACTTACACATATGCACATAGTTATGTCTTCTTTAAGCAACAGGTGGAATATTTCAGAACAAAATCTTTTGAAGTGACTATATAACCTGTGACATTTATCTTCTCTTCTGAATGACACAACTATTGTCTAAGCATATAGTGTGAACAAGAACAATGATTTTGACCTTAAGGGTTTTGTTAAACTCCATATAAGGTTTAAAATTACCTTACCTCAAGGTAACTTAAAGATTAAGGTCTCCCCCTTTGATAATGTTCAAGAATCTATTAGAGATCTACTTGTTTTCCCAGAGTCTGGAACACAATGAACAGTGAGCTCTGTTGTATGGTTTTCTTTTTAAATTATATATTGTTTGATGTGCCCTTTGTGATTCTTTTTTTGAGTTTTCTGATTATTATTTTTTTAGATTTAACTGTAAGTGATCCAGAGTCAGGGAGCTTATAAATTGTATAAACAAACAAACATTATGTATCTCCTTCATACACTAACCATTTCTGCCAATACATGGTTAGGACTAGTAAAAAAATAATCATTGGTTTTACATCCAGTTGTCCACTTTCAAATTAGTTAATTTATTATTGGATTGAAGCTGCAGAACATTATACTCTCTGTTTTGTCCTACAAGCTAAGTACAAATAATAATAATTTAAAATAGTCAGAACGTTCATATTAAATACATTATTTTGGTTCACAACAGAATTATTAAAAACATAATTCAAACTCATAACTCAGAAACACTGTAATCCTATTAGAAATAGGAAACATTGGAAAGATACCCTAAAGACTCAGCCCTTTGTTTCTGACCATCTATTTATTAACATCTGCAAAACTATTGCATTAGCCCATTTTAAGTTAAGGAGAAATCAAATTCATCTTGCCAATATTATCAGTTCTATGAGATCAATCTGTCCCAGACGTTATAAACCATGTGGAATTCAAAAGGAAGGTTGAGTTTTTCCTGAGGATCTGGTTCAGCTGAGGCCTTGGTTGCAGACTGGAATTGATGAGTGGAATGAGTGGTGCAGTCTTTGGTTCATATTGCCCCTATGCAGCCTTTGTCTGTGCATCAATCTCAGGGTTCACCTTGATTCTCTAAGAAGGTGTTCTCTAAGGGAGATGAAGCACCAGAGGAGATGCCTATATCACCATTGAAGGAAGGCAAAATGAACCAAATGAAACACAGATATTTGGTGCCACATTGTTGCAATAAGGGTGAAGCTCTGCTTTGTAGATGATTGGATGTGAAATGCTCCTGTTGAGGATTTTCCACTTTATTATGTTCAGTGATGACCATCTGGCAGCTTTGTTTACTGAGAGCTGATGGGTAGAGAATATCTACAGGGTCGCTGTGAAGAATTTTGATGCTACTTTTAAAGTTCCTTGGATCTGTTCAAAATCAGATTCAACTGGGCAAGTACAGTTAAGATGTCTGGAACATGACTTTGTTGTGTTAAGTAGAGTGAATTTGAACTTATGATTACTGATAATGTGGACAAGATCCTACAGCCAATGCATTCCACACACCTGTTCATTAGGTCCCAATTCTTCCTGGATTGTTAAGAGAATCCAGGAAGTGACTAGTTGCTTGGTCCATGTCTGCTTCCTTAAGACCAGGGCAGACCTTTTTGACTTGAAGGTACAATGCGTGTCTCCTCCTCAAAAAGCCCTCACTAGTCATAACAATTCTGGTCACCTATAATCTAGTCTTCAACACAGCTTCCATTTCTGTGAAAGGCTGTTAAGAAAGTACTCAGACAGTAACTGCAGAGCTTTTTGGAGGAACTGGGTTACCTGGACTCATTTCAATTGAGTTTTGGGCTGAGGTAAATTACAGAGATAGCAGTGATCATATCTGACAATCTTTGATAGAGCCAGGACAAAGGTGTATATTTGTTCTTGTGCCCCTTCATCCCTTGGCAGCCTTTGATACTGTTAACCACAGAATCCATCAGGACCAACTATAGAGGGCCCCATTTAATGTTGGCTTGCTTTCTTTAGCAGGGATCAGTTTCAGCCATTACTGATGAGGAAGACAAGTTATACCCATGACCCCTCATTTGGGGATCTCATCTTTAATGTTGAAGAGGGAGAACTTCCCCATTCAAGATTAGTACACAATATTAGATCATCCTGAATTCACAGCTCCTGCTTGAGAAGTAGATAGCATTTGCGGCCAGGCAAGAAATCTGATACACAAATTGTGCCTTTTCCTTCCTAGATTGAGAGCCCCTCCAGATAGTCATTCATGCCCTAGTTCCCTCAGAAATGGACTATTGCAATGCATTTTATATGGGCTGTCCCATGTAGACCACTTAGAAACTGTATCTTATTCAGAATATGGTAGGATAGGCAGTGATAGATGTGCCATGGTTCGTGTTCCAGTGCAAGCCATGCTGATTGTTGGTTTGTTTCTAGACGCAATTCAAGGCACTGGTTATCATCTATAAAGCCCTTCATGGCATAGGGTCTGGTTATCTGAGGACCATCTACCCTGGGAGTTTCTGCCCATCCAATGAAATCAGGCAAAATACATGCAATCTGCATTTCTTCAATTAAAAAATGCCACCTAGGAAAACACCTAGTCTGTCACAACACCTGCCCTCTGGAGTACCATCCTCTCAGAGACTCCTAAGGCTCTCACTCGGATGACATTCCAAAAATCTCTGCAGGCCTGGCTATTGTCCCCGGCCTGGTGCTAGGGTGGGTGTTAATCTATGCTTCCCAGACTTTTTCTTGGATTATGGTTTTCCTATTTTAATTAAACAATGCCACCCATAGTGATCTGGAGTTAGGCAGCCTCCAAGTATAAATAAATAAATCAGCCCGAGCTTTTTTTCCCTCACCCCATCTTGCCATGACTCCTCTCTTTTTAAACTTTAGCAACAGAGAGAACGCTGGGGAGAAATCCCGCTTCTCTGTTTGCAAATCTGTTTTCACTTTGCAAAGCATAAGCACATTGTATCCACTGACCGCTTCCTCATTGTCCTCTCCAAGAGGATAGCTTCCTTTAAACTATTAATATAAACCTTAATATTAGGGAACACGGTACCTAGTATTGTCTCCTGTGTCTGTTCATGTATCACCTTTGTGTTCCTCTGTGAGTTAGATAAAGATAGCAGCACCACCGTGTGTAACTTTGTGGAACAAAATTACTGTACAGTGTACTTTGCAGAAAGGATCACCAGAAGGTAAATGGTCTGTTTTTCCATAACAGCAGTAGTGATTAATTACAATATCACTGTAATTTGCAAACAATCTCAATTTGTTTGTCATTTGATTAAAACATCAGACAAATAGCTGTATTCACCATACGGGAGACTTCTTGAGATGACATTCACATGTTGACAGCTCTGAACAGCCATTCATCTGAACTAAATCACCACAAAAATTGTACTTCATTGCAGGAGTCCATCAGCAGAGGCAAAAAAAATATTGCCTAGCTTAAAATGAGTTTCATGCAAAGGTCAGTCTAAAGCCAGCTTGGTGACTTTGGGGTAGTCAGTTTCTCTCGGCCAAAGTCACCTATAAAGGCAAGATTTTAAAAATCTAAAGAAAAACTCCACCCAACAGTTTTGATCCTAAGCTACAAACCAGAAGGCAATTTATTTTCAAATTTTCATAATTGAAAGCATTCCCAAATAGATTTCAAACCATCACACATGGTACATTTCCTGAGTTTCATGTTATATATTTTACCTGTTTCATATGTACATATTTACAAGAGAGTGACTTTCCCTCTTACAAGAAAAAAGTAATAGTTGGCCCTGATGAAGCATGTAATCCCACAATTTCCCACAAGAAAATACAGTATTGGAATAGGTTGTAATTGAATGATTACATGATAATGTAGTGCTGAACTAAAGTTTTGTGAGTAATGAGTATACTGGTAAGTTGGTCTTCACTAAGCAAGCTGTTTTAAGAAATATGTCATCGTTAAAGGCCACCCCAAAATAGTGTCAAGAAGTTAACTTTACAGGCTCATTCATACATTGACTTTTTTTCTGTAGTTCATGGTTGTAAGTTTTCTGATCACAGAAAAAGAGACATTCTCTCCTCATATAAAGAGTTGCTTGCTTGTAAGAATTAGCCACTTCAAAGATTAGAATCTGTTTGGGAGAGTAGCAGGCCTGTGGCATATAGGATAAAACCAAAGGACAGCAATTTATAGTTCTTTTAAAAAATGTGAACATCAAGATTAAAAACACTTAAATAAAAGCACCACACTTTTGTTTAATTGTGCTTGTTAAATTTAATTGTTAAAGTTAGCTGATTTGAATTATCACTTCTTACCAATTTACATATCAACTTTATATTAAGAATCTTAGGTTATCTGAGTCTAATTTGAATGCTATTAACCTTGAAATTTTACGTTTTGATATTAGTAAAGCATAACCATTATTTCCTTCTCCTCCTCCTCCCTCCTAAATAAAGTATTTATTTAGCAAACTTTTAAAAATAGTATCTGACTGGCTTTTCAAAAGTGATGGGAAAAGACAATTCTCAATGGAAGTTGCTCAGTTTAATGGATGGGGAGCTTAACTATGCCTTTGGTGCCATCTGCTGGTTATTTGAAAATAAAAACCACTTGTCTAATTTACTTTGGGAAAATAAAATTTCAAAGCAGATAAACTAGTCCATATTTAGAGTAGAGTAGAGTAGAGTAGAGTAGAGTAGAGTAGAGTAGAGTAGAGTAGAGTAGAGTAGTCTAGACTAGGGTAGAGTAGAGTAGAGTAGAGTAGAGTAGAGTAGAGTAGAGTAGAGTAGA
>WNWU01000032.1:17133785-17197927 GCA_012654045.1 Ptyas mucosa | reverse complement strand
ATAGAATAGAATAGAATAGAATAGAATAGAATAGAATAGAATAGAATCTGGAAGACATCTTGGAGGTCTTCTAGTCCAGCCCCCTGCTCAAGCAAGAGATACCATTTCAGATAAGTGACTGTCTAGTCTCTTCTTTAAAAAACTCCAGTGATGGAGCACCCACAATTTCTGAAGGCAAACTGTTTCACTGGTTAATTGTCTTCACTGTTAGGAAGTTTCTCCTTAATTCCAGGATGCTTCCCTCTTTGATTAGTTTACAACCATTGCTTCTTGTCCTGCCCTCTGGCACTTTGGAGAATAATTTGACTCCCTCTTCTTTGTGGCAGTCCCTCAAATACTATAATACTGCTTTCATGTCATTCTTAATTCTCCCTTTCTTTAGACTAGCCAAATCCAGATCCTGCAGTTCTTCATATGTTTTAGTCTCCAGGTCATTGATCATTTTAGTTGCTCTTTTCTGAACTTTTTCCAAAGTCTCAACATCTTTTTTGTCTTATGTTGACCAAAATTGGTTGCAGTATTCCAGGTGTGGTCTTACTAGGGTTTTATAAAGCGGTATTAGTACTTCAGGTGATCTTGATTGTATGCCTCTGTTTATACAACCCAGGATTGTATTAGCTTTTTTGGCGGCTGCTACACACTGCTGGCTCATATTCATCTACTAGGACTCCAAGGTCCCTCTCACTGTTACTGTTTTTGAGCCAGTTCTCGCCTAATCTGTACTTATACTTTTGATTTTTTCTGCCTAAATGTAAAACTTTGCTTTTCTCCACATTAACATTAATTTTGTTGGATATGGCCCATTGTTCAAATTTGTCTAGATCTTTTTGGATCCTGAGCTTGTCTTCTGGGGTGTTGGCTATTACTGCCAGTTTCGTGTCATCTGCACATTTGATGAGTCCCCCTTCTATTCCCTCATCTAAATCATTTATGAAGATATTGAAGAGTACTGGGCCTAACACGGAGCCTAGTGGTACCCCGCTACTTACTTCTCTCCATGTGGATGTAGTACCATTAAGGACTATTAATTAAGAAGATTTGATGCTGTTCCAACCAGTATTAAAGGGCATATCTGCCTGTCATTACTTTCATCTTGTTCCCAACATACCATAGAGTCAGCTTGAATTCATTTTAGCATACCCAGTTTTAAGGATTTTTTTTTTCCTTTTAATGACCCAATTCTTGCTATACAAATGATCCACTCATTAAGGTTGACATGGTCACGATCTGGGACCTGTCCAACAGCTATCAGCCACTGAGATTATTGCAGTCATGCCCCCTCCCTTCCAGATGGTGAAGATTGCATGACCGTTTCAATGGGTTGGACTGCAGGGGAGATGCTGTCACATGATAACTGACAGAAGTGGCAATCTGGCTTTAAACAGACTCCCTATATATACTGGATTAATGTAATTCTGAAAGAGCACTGGATCTATTTGTAGAACATGGATTTAGAACTCTTGGAAAAATCCCCTGTGCTGAAGAGAGCAGAATAAAAGACATTTCTTTGGGGATAGCTCTAGCATGCTGACATGGTCAGTTTCAACTGGAAAGAGAGCTGAGTTGTGTTAGATGTGTGTTGCTGGCTCTCTCCCAGAGGAGTTCGTTATAGGCTTTCTGCTGTTTCTATCACTGTTATTGCCTTGTGGGGGCAGGTACTTTTGGGTGCTTCAAATAATGGCCATTCATTGTCAGCACTGTCATTCCTTGAATGCATATCAGTTTGAGATATACAAACTCAAGTAGGAACTATGATAAAATTAAGTTCTCTCTACTTTCACTTTCAGTCTAAGTGACAAGTCATTGATAAATTGAAAGGAGATAGTCCAATACTCCTCACAACACCTCCCCCATACCAATAGTGGAGGCTATTTCAGAACATGCGTCTGCCACTCTTCGGGACCAGAAATCTGCCACTCTTCGGGACCAGGGCTTGGTCCCAAGCCAACTAATTAATAGACAGTGGGTGAATTGAGAGGTCATTGGGAAAGGAACCTTGAAAAAAGTGCCACACTCTTGTCATTTGAGATAATAAAGGTAAAGGTTCCCCTTGCACATATGTGCTAGTCATTCCCGACTCTAGGGGGCGGCACTCATCTCCGTTTCAAAGCCGAAGAGCCAGCGCTCTCCGAAGATGTCTCCGTGGTCATGTGGCTGGCATGACTAAATGCCAAAGGTGCACAGAACACTGTTTAAGATAATACTTAGTGACAAACTCTATTGATAAAAAAACCAAATCTGTAAGCAAAACTCCAAGGATCTATTAACTCAGAAGATTGGGTAGGAGGAAGTCTAGAATTTAACTCTGGAACTTGAAGTTAAAGGTTTTTAACATATTTCTACTGCAGAGAGCAAATAATTCACTCTTGTTTGTAATGGTACGTCCAATGTAGCCAAGTAGAATCTGAGTAAGTTTATTCCTGAAGTAAAGGTTAAATGTTTGGAATTATTGTCAAGCCCCTGCCTGGAAGATGTTAAGTTTTAAGAAGTGGCTGCTCTGCCTCACCTGCTATAATGGTATGTGGGGATTACTTTTTTATTTCAGCCATGAGCTGCTATATTTTGAATGCATTTCTGTTGTACTTAGGATGCAACCAGAGGATACAGTACACTGTACCAAGCGTTGTCTTTTGGCAAGAAGAACAGCTTACCAAACACTGTTCATAAAATGGGATAATGTGAGATGGGACAAATGCAGATGGGTACTTAGAAATCCAGATTTACCCATCTATCAGGATACATAACCTATATGTCACTGATGCAGAGGTCCTCCGTGCCCGTGTTCTGTAAACCAGGGTATTTTTTAATCACAGGTATAGCCCAGTGGTGGGTTACTACTGGTTTGCCCCAGATCAGGCGAACCAGTAGCAGCAGTGGCGGGAGGCTCCAGCCACCTGCGTGGACATCTCGGCACATGCACAGAAGTATTGCATGTGTGCGCGCCCATGAGTGAACTGGTAGCAAATGAAATTAAAACCCACTATTGGTGTCGCCCTCTCTTATATGAAGATTACAATCAAGTTCAAAGGTCGCAAACATAAAGGAAGGGCACAGAGGAAAGTGAGGGAGATCTCTGACAATGATCCTTTTGCAGACAAGCCCACTTCCATATCTGAGAACTTGGCCAGCCTCCCTTTCATTCAGGTTTTAGCATTTTCAGAAGAGCCCGACATTCACATTCAGTAATGCTAACATTGAGGGAGGGATCGTGAAGATATCTAATATTGTGCCTCAAAGAAACAGTGGAAGAAAGAAATCAGGGTTTTACTTACATTCTCAGTATCCCAGAGATAAAGGGAAGCAAAGCTTAGTTGTCCTTTATCATTTCCTCAGAGTATCAATTCTCAAGAAAAATATTAGTTCTCTGGAACAATAAATCTTTCCATTTTTATTTTTTTTTACCTCTGGTTTTGACAATAAATGGATCAAGAAAGCATGAGATAGGTGGAGACTCTCTTGCCTTTATATGGGTAGGCAGACACAACATTCTTGGATTTTGGCTAATCAAATGTTCCCACACTACATTCCTGTGTCTGTTAAATAAAGAATTATTTATCTACCATTCTATGGTATTATATGATAAAAAAAAAGAATTATAGGCAACTTCCCTGAAATGGGATCAGCCCAGCACCAATTATTCATTAAACTGAAGCTGATTTACATCTTCCCCTCTAGACCTCAAACACTGTATTCCAGGGCTATTCTGCAACGTGCAGTGGCACAATCCAGCTCTTTATAACTGGGCTGTCTTCATATATCCATCAGAGCAGGGGTGAAATGCTACCGGTTCGCTCCAGTTCGGGCGAACCAATGGTGATAAAAACTACTAGTTTGGGCAAACTGGTAGTAAAAAAATGCTTTAAAAAGTTTTTTTTAAAAAGGTTCCGACGATCGTGCTGCACAACTGATTGACATTGATTGAATCAGATGCTCTGCATGATCGTCGGAACCTTTTTTTTACTTTTTTAAAGCATTTTTTAATTACCGGTTCGGGTGAATAGGTAGTAAAAAGTGCTTTTTTAAAAAAAAGAAAAAAAAGTTGGCCACACCCACCCAGTCACATGACCTCCCTCACCAAGCCACACCCACCAAGCCATGCCCACAGAACCTGTAGCAAAAAATTTGGCATTTTACCACTGCATCAGAGCCAATCTCTGAGCCAATCCTTGCTTTGAAGTTGTTGATTACCTTGAGCACAGCTAACTAGTAGTGTAGAAGCAGGCAATGCCTGCTACTTTACCACGAAACTTAAATTCCATAAATTCCATAAAGTGCTATCTTGGCTGATTGCTTCTTTCCCGTGTATAGATCACAGTGTTACAGGAACTTGGAAAGCCGTTTTGACCAGAGGCAGTGACAGACTGGGAAAAAATAATATTGGTGACAACCGTTCCACAGTACTTCCTGTAAACATTCACAAAACTCATATCAGCCTTCAGTCTAACTTTCTCAAGCTCGGTGAATTTGAGCACTGGAAGAGATCCAAAGTTTTAAAAACCATTTTGAACAATGATTTAGACAAAAGAAATAAATACAAATGCCAAGATTCTGTTACAGCTTCCTGCCTGCCCAGTGGATTAAGAGTAATGGAGAAAAGAAATTAATTCTGCCCGTGTAATTAACAAGGGGACCAATTCTGGAAAATCTTGAGCTGGTAATGCACCATGGCACCATTTTAATTTCTTTTTTGCCCCACTGTCTTGTTATTGAAACCAAGAATAGCTTCTATCAAATATCCCTTAAAGGTGGAAAAAAGGAAAGAGGAAGTCAGCTAGGTTTGTCTCAATGGAACATGATAAATTAGACTTTGCAGGATAAATGGAGACAGGGCGAAGGAGAGAGCATGGAGTGTGAATTTTTATACACCTCCTCGGCAGAGTGTGTGTACATATACCTACATATATATTCTCTTCTGGAATGACCTCCTTATGCCCCATCCATCAGCCTGGGGTTGGCTTATTCTAACTAGCAAATTCTTTTCTTCTGTCTAACAGGCCCATCAGACACAATCTGCATGCCAATTACTGGAACAGACCCCCTGATACTGAAAAATGGAAATTAGCTGTCAAGGCAAGGTATCAGCTGAGCAGTTCCTATTGCTTGCTCTCTGTCTGTAGCTCATATCCATATGTACTCTGCCCTGCTCCAATGAGGGAGCCCCCACTGGAAAAAGTAATCTAAATTTTCCCCCTCCGCTAAAATACTGACTACATTTTATTGTTATTCGTATTACCTGCCAACATTGGAGCACAATGTGATATTTACCAGAGGGCAAAAGCTGTTTGGAGGGGACAGAAAGGAACTTTGATAATTGCATTTTGGTGCTAGAGAGATCAAGCAATCCAATAAAAGGGCACTCAAAGGAAATGCAAATATAGGACAAATACAACAGGCAAACAAAATGGCTTCCACAGTTCAGCCTGATCTGGCTTCCATTTACATAGATGAGCTTTGCTTTGCTGTCCAGACATACATGCAGTGATGGGATTCAAGTAATTTAACAACTGGTTCTCTGCCCTAATGATTTCTTCCAACAACCAGTTTGCTAAACTGCTCAGAAGTTAACAGAAGTGATGTGAACTGGCTGAATCCCACCACTGCATACATGTGATATAATGCATAGGAGCTTGGGCAAGCTTATTGTTTTAGTAGTATTAGTAGAACAAGAGTCATTGGATTGGTCAGCAGTTGGTGTAGTGTAAGTAGCTGAGGTTGTCATAACTAAAGATAAAACAGACATGCAAGCAAAGAGGATAAAAAACAGGAATGTGTTTCAAGATCCTTTCTTGGAGGTAGATAAGAAAGAAATAAGTTAATAAGGAAGCAAGTGGGGGGGAGCTAATCACCTGAACCAGATAAAGGAAGTTGAATTCCTCTACATAGAAACCCCCCCACACACACACACACACACACTTCAACAGCTACCAGACTTGTAAATTAAAAAGGCAAGAGTAACTGCAAATCCTGTAAATCACCAAAGCAAGAACTTTGGAGAATAGAAAAGAGTACTGAAGCCCACCCATTCCTTGAATCCTATTTGGACTCAGACTTGGTGGCTTCCATCCCTCTATCTAGTGTTTGGCAACTAATTAAGAAGGATGTGAATGTGTGTGCATGTGTGAAAGAGCTAATGTACATTGTAATCAATATAGTTTTGCTGTTTCTTTAAATTCACTGGATCTCTGTGTATTCCAAAGACCCCTTTGCCTCAGTGATTTTTGTGTGTCCCTAATTATTACCCAGCTGTTAACCAGGGATGTGTGTCTTGTCTCCTCTAGCTGCCCTTATCTGGAAAACCCAGGTAGAAAGTACAAGGTGCTTACAAAATCTGCATGCCTCAATAATCTGTGAGTGACCATAGGCTGAACTGTGATTTATTTATAATTTTCTTTATTCAAAGCAGTTTCACATTTAACATTGGGACACAGTTGCTTCCCTGAAAACCAATTGCTTCCTAGAAGAAAACAAAACAAAAAATTAAATGGCCAAGAATCCCAAAATCCCAAATAGGAAGCTGTTTGATGTAACAGTCTCATTTTCAGTTTTGAATTGGTTAAAGGGGTTAGAGAATTCAGCCTAAGCCTGAATTCCCATTCACGTTCAACCTTAAAATTAGGTCAACTTAGTATTTAAGGTTATTGGTGGAAAGATAAAAGATAGCAAGGAGAAGACCTATATACTACCCTGAGCTTCTAGAAAAATATTGAACAGTTATAGTAATCCTGATAGTAAATTTTTAAGTTAAAATCTTACTTTGATTACCAGCTTTGATTCAAATTTGACAAACTGAATAATGGACTTCTGCTGGTTTCCTATTGCAATTTTATCAAAGTTTTAAGAAAAGGATGTCACAAAACGAATCTTCTTGAGATTCTTAAGGCAAAAAAAAGGTAAATCTAGATATGATACAGACGGCAAAGCTTTTCACAGCATGTCCTTCAGTCACTTGATAAGTGAAACATTTCCTCTGTTTCCAATTGGAAATGATAGAATTGGATCTTGTAAAATTCAATTCTGTTTTAGTTATCAACTTTCCCTTATCATCCATGTTCAAGCTGACTGGCTGACTTACCGGTATATAAAATACAATATGTAAATTCATCAACCTAATACAGTATTATTCTTCCCATAGAATAATGTCCTTTCATCAAATTGTAGCAAAGGTATCAGGAGCAAAGGGTCAAGACCAGGGATGTCAAACTCGCAGCCCGAGGGATCAATGCATCATGTGCTGGCCACGCCCATGCCCAGTTTGACAAAGGGGGGAAAAAAGTCATGATACATCATGTAATGCCACTGTGACACTACGAGTTTGACATGCCTGATCAAGACTATACATTAAGTTGCAGTTCAAAGATTCAATGCTCAAGCCTAGACATAAGAATCTACTCAACTGAAGTTCAATACTAAATTAGCTCCAGCTAAGGGTCAACATAATTGAAGAAGGATTGGACTTGGACCATTTGTGGCATGGTATTGACTCTGAGCTGATGACATCCTTAATTTCACCCTCCAGCATTACCTCTCTTCTACAAAAAGTGAGGTGTGCTATACTGTCTAGTTACTATCTCGTTCAGGGCATACATAGTCAAATTCTTCATGAAGAGCTAACAAAACAAAATTTTCTCAGCTTGATTCTTCAGTATTATGAAGCAGTTCGTATGAGTCACATTTTTCCGAACTTTTCATTTTTTAGAGATTTGAATTCAGCAGAAGCCTTATTAGAGGATATGCTTCTGAACATAAGTAGATTTCTGAAAGAACGGTGAGTAATTAAGTAGCAGAATATTCCATTAAAAATACTCATAATACGTTTTTATTTGATGAAGAATATGAACTTAACCAGCTGTCAGTGAATTCATTATATCTGAAGTAAAAATTAGATTAAGAAACATATGGAGATTTTTAAAATGTATCTTGAAGCGAGAGAAGGATAAAAGAGAGAAAGATAACAAATTCACTTCTATCTCTGTGTTTAAGAGAGAGATTTAACTAAAAATAGATGACAAACAGATACAAGAACATCATTGATGATCCTTCTCCTTATCTCTCACCATTTGCCCTGGTGATCAAAACAGCTCATAGGTGCAAAGAAATGATACAATTTCCTACTTCTTCACCCTGTCCTTGAAATGGGGATTCTTTTGTAAAATATAAACTGAATACTTTTGAGTCCTTTTTTCATTCTTGAGACAGTTGCATCTGGCATCCTGGTCCCCCATATTAGATTTGTGGCATGGAATAGGACCCAAAATGGAAGGCAAGCTCCCAACAGGGTCAAATAGAAAACAGTTATGCTGCTGCTGCTATTCAAGATTTCTCTTTTCCCATGAAATACATGTCGGGAAATGATACTGTCATTTTTGCTGACTGCTGATAAAGTAGAAAAATTCAGAAGACTTTCATCACTCATCTGTAGCTGAGAGTGTAGTTGATATTTTTAATCCAGCCCAGACACTTTATACATATTACATGATCTATCTTGCACTGCTAGACCAGTTTCAAATCAACTGAAAGTCATGGTGTAAAACAGGGGTAGACAGCCTTTTTTCCATTTGAGTTCTCCATTTGTCCTTTACATGACATGCCAGAGATCCTTCTAAAAACTGAGGTGGCTGGGTCAAAACTTATTTGTCATTAAATTAATACCATTAACATAATTACTTCACTACTGTCACATTAAAATTAAAAGTTAGCATCACATTCCAGAAGGGCTTTGAGAACTTCATGTGAGGCTACCTAGCTAGCACAGGTTATTTATCCCTGGGTTAAACTGTTCCCTATCACCCAAATGATCAGCCATTTTGCTCTTCACTTTAAACGCCAACATGGCGTTTTTCATGGCCTAAATCATTTTACTTTGTCACAGGAGACTAGAATCCAATGAGTTATTGTAACTCCAGAAAGTAGACCACCTTGTTAGTCTATTGCAGAAGAAACAAAGCGGCATTCTTCACAGCAGATTAAAAGTGCAATTACTAGTCCTTGAGCTGGCAGATCATTTGTTGCCCCTGTTGCCAATCTTTATCCTTCAAAAAGCACAATACTGTCGAATGGTGTTATCCTTATTTATTGCCCATAAAGAGCTGAAAACAGACTGTGTGCACTTCCATAAGAGTATTAATCCCATATTTCAAAGCAACCCGAAAACAGCTGACAGGTATGGGTAATGTTATACAATGAAATGGTAAAGGTCTGTCTTCTTCACTCCAACTTCCCTGGAGAACAATTTGAAAGGTCTAGACTCCCCCATTGATCAGAGCAGAATTGCTATCCTTGAACTGGAGGGAAAGGATATGTCCATTCTAGACCGAGTAGCCAATAATTGTCAGACTAATCTCATACCATAGGATCACCTAGTTACCCCAACCCCAACAAAATTGCCAGATTAAATCCATGGTAAAGTTACCTTGGCTTTTTGCCTACCTAGGTGTTTAAACACAAAAACTACTAATCCTAGGAGTATGTTGAAGACAAAATGAAGGCCATATCACAGAGACACTGAGGAAATAAAGGAGGTTTCTGGAATATAACTGTGTCATGATTAGTGAGAGTAGAGAAAGCCTAGAGAGACTTGTAGCTGTAACAATTTAAAGATTAACACACTAATAGTGTTTCCACTGATTTCTATCCTTCAACAAGACTGAAGCTTAGTTCCAATCTCTCCTCCCCTGCTGGTCTCGGTCTCGGTCTCTCTCTCTCTCTCTCTCTCTCCCTCTCTCTCTCTTGCATGGATTGTTCCCTACTCAGCCTGTCCCTAATCAGTAGTGTTTTCATAGAAGCTGTGTTGTTGTAGCTCCTGACAAGCATCACATGCCCAGCTTCATAGTTTCCTAATAACCTCATACATCAAACCAGAGGAGTCTGCGCGGCCCATGTAATAAAAGTGCACAGTTTATGTGCTGAATATCATTATCAAAAGTCCCCTTTTCCTTGCTTGTTATGCAAAAAATGCAGAGATTCCCTGGAGTCCCCAGCACAGAAAATGGATCAACAAAATCAACATTTGTTATTTTCTAGGACTTGAGGCATAATATATGTGGGAGGGGAAAACAGAATGAGTTTATCCAAACATTTCATAAATTGTTCCAGTTAAAGGAAAAAAGGAAATGGAGGACATCTGGTGGCAAAGAAATGGAACACAACTGTATGGAATTAAAAAAAATGAACCTATAGATTGGGGAAGGGGGGGAGAATAAAAAAAAGTTCAGCCTTGATTGGAAACAGCAGCTATAATTGTATTGATTTCAGTGAAATCCCTTAATCATAGATAATTTTACCACAGGTTGAGTGAATTAAATGAGCTTACAATGTTCCCAAATAAATAAATGAACTTAATTCCAAAATTTTGTTACAGAATAAAGGAGACAAATCTCAAATTTCTCTCCCACCCCAGCATGTGTACAAGAAGCATTTGTTGGTGAAAGGAATTGAAGTTTTCTTTTTCTGTTTTTCAAGAAAGCTAGTATAAGTATGGAATATTTGTTTTTCTAGTAATAGTATCCCAAAGTATTGCCTAAGTATTAGGTTCCAATAATAGAGACTAAACAGATGTCCTGGAGATAATACTTTATCTTTTGAGAGGTCCTTGATGCTCTTTGAGCTTGTTTTCTTGCAGATGTTTCATTACCCAAACTAGGTAATGTGCTGATGGTGTTACCTATTTTGGGTAATGAAACAACTGCAAGAAACCTAGCAAGCTCAGAGAGCACCAAGGACCACTTATTTCAACTCTGAGTACAAATATTCTCCTTTATTAGTTTATCTTTTATTTATATTTTCTCCATATTTAACTATTGTACATAAATCTACTGTTTGGCTAAACTCCATCCTGGGAATTTCTATATTAAGTGATATTTCAAGCCTCAGATTCCACAATACATCTGCAGGACACCATCAGGGAGAAAACTGCCCTAAAGTGGTGTGTTGTTGTTGCTTTTTTTTCTTCAAATGGCTCTTCTCTCCTCTCTAGTATTGGCTGAATATGTGGAGGAAAAAGAGGGGTTGTGATTATGATATGCATCTGTACATCCATCTACATTATTAAACATAAAGAGAAAGGGGACATTGGAGCTGTCAGTGTGAAAGAAAGCAACCTCTTCGTGGACTTTTGGGGTCAGAAAATTTGGAGGGCGTCTGAGAAAGCTTCCTCAGAGTGATTTTGCTTATTCTCTTGTCTATTAAACCAGTGTTTGAATTATTCAGGAAAGGAGATCCTTAACAAAATTTTCAAATACACACATACTTCTCATTTTTAACCATATTATTATCTTTTCTCTAAACCAGTGTTTCTCAACCTTGACAACTTTAAGCTGTATGGACTTCAACTCCCAGAATTCCCCAGCCAGCTCTGGCTGGGAAATTCTGGGAGTTGTAGTCCATACAGCTTAAAGTTGCCAAAATTGAGGAACAGTGCTCTAGTCTAAACCATAACTAAGGAGATATGAGACAGGGTTAAAAGGATCAGTCTCACTCTGATTTTGATGCTAAATAAATTTAATTATCTTTCCAAAATAGCAGTGCAGAGATTAGTCATCTCCTTTAAAGGATCACTCAAAGGGACACATATACCACGAATAATGACAGGCAGCATGAAGCCCACAAGTATGGCATCAAGTCTCTATCATATCAGCTTCAGACTCCATGCAATTTATTATTCTGCAATATGGCGGAAGGACTGGACCAGTGGGGTTGCAGCTCCCCACTCCATGGGTTTACTGTATTCTCCTCTCTCCAGGAAATATTGCTTGCCACGAAAGTTGGGATGTTCATAGAAAACCCAGGCCCCATCCAGAACTTTGCAAGAATGAATTTCTGGCAGGTGAAACTTCTCCATCACAGAAGGGCAATCCTCTGCAGATTCATGCATTTGACCACTAAAGTCACCCTTCTCAAAGAGCTGGATCTGATATTTGTCTCCACCAGTCTGTAATAAAGAAGAGAGAGAATATAAAGTTTTCTAAAGAGTTGAACACAAACCTTTCTGCCTTCTCTTAAAATGTGGTGTAAAATGGAGGCTATTCATTATCACAAATAATACCTTGCAATTCGAGATATATACATTACACCACTGGCTGAATACATGTATTCATTATATTTTATAAATGTTGTAATTTCAGCAACATTTCTGCTATATATTATAATGTGATGTGATGATCAAGAAAAGTTTATCATCAATGGCAAGTGTTATAAAACTACATTGTAATTAACTGCAGGTGGCCTCCATTTTTTTCTGTCACAGTGGAACCTATAGGATCATTTTCACTATAACAAAATTAGAGAGTATCTTATTGGGGAAAACTGCTCTAAGATGTATTAGATTCTCAGGGCTATCTTATAATGCTTCTGTATTATTACCAGAGTCTCTGTATTAACTTACTAGAATCTCGAATTTGGTAATATTTTGACAGATAAAAAGCTCTAAATTTACACAAACTTTTGGTGTGGTAAAATTTATATATACTGATTTACAACCTTTGTCCTCTGACAGTATATACAAACTATTGTCATGTGGGATTATTATTGTTGTTGTTATTACTGCTATTACTATTATTAAAGGGCCACAGAAAAATGTATTTATCTAAGTAGATCTATACTGTCTTAAAAGAAGTAAATAATAAGTGAATGGTGAAGTAATAGGTATACACACACACACGCATGCACACGCACACACACACACATACACTCACACTAGATCCTCAGTATTATGATCCTTAATTTAATAGACTTCAGATGTAATGGATATAGTTTTTAAGTTATATTGGACTTTGCCCAACAACAAAGTCCAATGAACTTGAAACAGTCTGGACAATGTTCCATATTTTCCTTTAAAAATGTACATGCTTCTCGACTGCTTCAGATTGAGTTCCAGGTGAATGGCCACAAATATTGGTGTTTAAATTTGTATTTGTAGGTAAAATTTGATCAGATACGGCTGGAGGAGAGGGAGCAGCAAAGAAAAAGAACAAATATTTGTAAACTAAAAATTGACTGTAAAATTAAAATCAGGAGTATCAACTGCATATGATTAGTATGGTGCAAAAAATAAACTGTCAGATGTTCATATACTAAAACGTAAGCTTATAAAATGTAAATACTATTAGTAAAAGAGCTGAAACTGGAACAGGAAGGCTTATGAAATGGCACAGAAAATAGCACTCCGTGAAGCAACATTCATGGGGTTTAATATATGCAGTGAGACTGAGGTCAGCAGTTAGCATAATAGCAGATCACATGAGAATAACTTTCAAAGCCATTGATGAATGGCATCGCAGTTTTGTAAATGGCATGGAGTTGTTACCAAGTGAAGCTTTAAGTGCACCAACAGAAGAAACAGAGCCATTAAAGAAAAGGTTTTATAAACCAATTGATGTCCCAAATGTACAATGCCAGTAAGACTTATTTCTCCTGGCATTTGTCTCCCAAGGACATTCAGACTTTTAGAGATGAATATCAACAGTAGCAGGGTGAAAAATCAGAAAAGAGAATTCAGCATCACTTTATGCAAACACCAATGGATTGCACAGACTGATGACAAGCAATGTGAGTAAGTTGTTTTTTCCACACTATAGAAAAACTGCAAACTATACACCTTGTAATTTTAGGGAGAGAAACATCAGAAATAGCATGTATCCTAGATTCAGTTAAAATTGGACACTTTCTTCAAACTAATCGCCCATCCAACCAAAATCCAGAATCTCTTCAGATGGCTATATCATTAGAGTAGGTTTTCTAATGTAAAATACAGCCCTGTGTTTTGGGCCTCAAAAATCCCAATCATCATTTGGCAGACTATTGCTTTAGTGGAAATCCCTTTCTTGCCATTAGTTTACTAAATCAAGAGGGAGGTGGAACTCCTTGTTTTTGGGAGAATTACTATACTTTATTTTCATATGTTTCTTCTGGAAATATGGTAAAATTTAGTTATTTTGCTTCCCTTTTAGTATTTTCTTCATTTTTTTTTACTTTTCAAAAGTCTCTTACCATTTTTAATTTTCTGATTGAATATTTTAATATTTTTATGGAGTTTTTCTTTTTTTTTCTTTTTGTTTCATTCATTGCTCAAATACAACTTTCTTTTCTATTAGCTGTATTAAAATGTAATATTAAGCCAGATTTGTCCAGTGCAGGGCTGTCAAAATCGCAGTTGGATGTGTCACACACTGGCCACGCCCATCCCCGTTTTAGAAAGGGGAAAAAAGTCGTGATACGTCATATGATGACATGACAATGTGAGTTTGACACCCATGGTCTAGTGGCCCCAGGCTGGGTGACTTTGGGTCGGTTACTTTCTCTCAGTCCAACCCACCTCACAGGGTTGTTGTGAGGAAAATAGAAGGAAGGAATATTAGATATGTTCACTGCCATGAGGTATTTGTAAAAATAACAAAAGAAAAAAAAATAATTCTCTGAGCCAAGGTTATTACAAATATAAGTTCTATCTTTATTTAAGCAAGATGTTTTGCATAATTTCTAAAGGATGTCCTTCAAGTGAAATATTGACCTGACAGGCAATTGAAGGACATTCTGGAGATAAAAGGAGCTAGTGTTAAACATAAATTATTGTGTTTCAATGATATGTTATGAATTGTGTGTATATTGCAACTTTTCTGTGCCAAAATGTGTGTGTGTGTGTTACCTGTTTTATATTGGATTATTCTAAGGCTTTCCTCTTTCTCAGGATTGAGTAATCTTTTCTCCTGACTTGTAAGTTCATTGCCCACCTCCCATTTACTTTTTCCAAGACCAGGTCTACATTCTTTCACAGGAAGCTTACTGGAAGTGAACTAACATAGTAAGAAGAACCATATTTTGTAAAAGGAAAGAGTGTTTCTCTGAAGTGTTTCCAGAAAAGAAAACTATTCTACTCACCAACTGAATGGATTTGCAGGAGCTGACTCTATCATTCAGGCCCATCCAGCAATGATATTCAGGATATTCTCCATGGGTTAAAACATACATGTTTCCCGCAAAATTTGGCTGCTCATAAACAACCCAGACACCATTTTCTACACGGATGGAATTGCAACGGCTCAAGTCAGTGTGGAAATCCAAACAATCCCTATCAGACTCATAGCGGCATCCTTGGAAATTCTTGCCTTCATAGAAAGTGATCTGAAACATAAGCAAAGGAGAGAGAAATAAGTGTCTGTAAAACTAGGCTCTGTCTGAATTCCGTAGCAGATGAGCACTATCCAGAGAAATTCTCGCCTCTAAATATTAATGGGAGCTACATCCGAGCTTGTACCATATCCCTTTTATTGGTTGGTGCTTTGGATAACTAAATGCCAAAGTTGCTAATGATATCCAATTATATCTTTTGATCCCATGCATTAAACCTACAGTATAGGGAAATATATGTTAAGTTTACTTTGGTGTTTAAAATAGAAAAAAACCCTAAACCGCTGATTTTTAAGTGCCAAGATATTGTTCAAATTTACAGAAGATTTATAAAAAAATACAACTGACATGGGACATGCCGGTTATCCCCAAATAATCTAAAGATTCATTATGGCATCAACTCATTGCAGCAGCAGCATCCAATTTTGGTGAAATGATTGACAGGACTTCTGAATGAACAGCTATTAGCACTACCAATAAAAGACATGATTTTCTCTTTCCTTCGAGTCTTTCTGTAGAATACAATTGTACAGATCTCAGCTTTGGTAGTATAAAAATGCCTTGTTCTGACACTTTGTTACTCTGCGTGTTTTGGAACTGCCTGGCATTTTACAGTATGAAGAACAGTAATATGCAATACTTCAATTACAGCTTGGAGACAAAATAAGGCCAACATCATGGAGACAGAGGGTAAAATTGGGTTGCAAGCAGTGGTGAAATCCTCCTAGGTCTGCTACCGGTTCGCTGCGTGCATGCATGCGTGGTGCATGCCAAACACGCACTTTGCGCACAGGTGCACCACAGGCGCTACTGCGCAGCACTGAAAAATGCTTAAGAAGCCTTTTCTAAAGTAAGTAGAATAGCGAAGCGGGGGACAGCTGTGCCGCGCGATTTAGATTCATATAAATCATGTGGTACAGCTGATCGTCAGAAATGCCAGTTCATCTGAACCGGTAGCATTTTTTTACTACCGGTTCACCTGAACTGGTCCGAACCAGTAGTATTTCACCCCGGTTGCAAGGTTGTTCCAGGTGATGTTTTTAATAGCTCTCCATTGGTTCTCTTTGATTTGGGTAAGAAAAAAGAGTAAAAGAGAAAAAAGTACTGTAGTATAATATAGTGACTCAAGTTGAGGATTGGGACCAAAGAGACATAGTTTAAGTTTCAATGAGTTCACTGGGTGTTTGTTGTTAAGGGGATAAAATGAAGAAAATATTCATGTATAACACTCAATCTTCCAGAAGAATACAAGACATAGATGTGATATATTATTGCTATTGTGGATATTGTTACTATTTTTACTATACAGGAAAGGTTATAAATGGACAATAATTTCTGAAGCTCTCAAAACTTTATGGCTCTAAATTAATATCTGTCACATCTACAACATTTTCTTCCTTTTCAAACCTTTAGCACCAAACTGAGGACATGACAGAAAAAAAATTTTGCTCAGGGTTGAACTGTGGGGTCCTTGGTGCTTTCTAAGAGTACCAAGCATCCCACAACCTGAGGATAGATATATTTTATCTTTTTTATCCAATTTATGTTCTTTCCTTCATCCAACTTTACAGAAGAGATATGAAGATTTGAATAGGTTTTTTTAGTATCTGGGGTTTAAATGGGGATTTCATGTTACCCCGAGCATCTGCCCTTTCCAGACTTATATTAAAATCAAGGCACACAATCCCTATTCCTACAATATATCCAGAAGTATGAACATGTGGAAGACCTCTCCAAATCCCTAACTAGATGTCTTCTTTGAAGCAGTGAATCAAGGTTTTGAAAAGTATAGAAATAGCTTAAATAAAAGCTGCACATAAGATGGTATGGCCAAGGGGTCTGATTGCTCACATATTCACTTTTCACTATAAAAGCTAGAATCTACACCAGTTACAGGAACAAACATTTTCTCTCAGCAGTATTCCTGCTTGAATTTATCTCCTGATTTTGTCCAGGAACTATTTATTTAAAATCAAAATTTTAAAGTAACTGGAATATATCACTACTTTACATTTCAGATAATGGAAGTCTTTACTTTGATTAACATTCCATCTAAACCTTTAAGAATGTTACGGTGTTTGTCATTTTTAAACTTTAAAAAAGGAAACGTGAAGCAAACCATCTGGGGAGAGGAGTGGGTTAACCCTTCAGAGGTTTGCACAGAGACACACAGAGAGCTGTTTTTCCAATAAAAAGTGCACAAATCCAACCTCGGACTAAAATATTTATTGGTACAAATACATCTGAATGAGAATTTTCACTAAAAAAGTGGTGCAAGGAGAAAAGGAACTGTGGAGTTTTGTACTAATTAGTTCACAGATTGGAGAAAATACAATAGCAGTGAATATGGGATATGGGAAACAACTAGCATTTCCACAGAGATGAAATACAACTAATGAAGTAAATGAATAACAGACACAGAATAGAAATTCAGGGGAAGATATTGGGATCACACACAAATAGGTACTAAAATATCACTGCAGCTATAGCACATCAAATGTAAATGCCTAATGTAGAAAAGGAGAAACTGTTCAGATGTAGATAACAAAACGATGTTGACCAAAGTCTCCCTGAGCTTTGCCCAATACAGATCTGTTAAAAGATCTGGGAATTTTGTGTTTGAAAGCTGCTTCCTGCGAATGACAGTTTCTCTGCACATATTTTGAAATGCTTTCAACTTATGTATCAGAATGATGGTTAAACGTGAACCTCTCTGGGGAGCCTTATTTAAAAGAAACACGGGAGAGCATCCAAGTAGGTACTTCTCTAGTTCAAATCGAGTGATACAATTTCAAACAAACACCTTCAGTTAATTGCTCAGAGTATATTCTTTTTATAAGTTTAAGGTAAGCTACTCTCAAGGAAGTACCTGTTCAGAGGTAGTTTTTTGTAAATCATCCCCAAAATCCAAAGCACCAAGGAAATCTTCCTTTTTCTTTTTGTTCATTTACCCTCACTCTCCCAGTAAGCTATGGATAGTGATGAACTGCCCTGCTGAGATTCTAATCTTGAACTTACTCAGTTAGCAAACAATTGGGCCTGTTGACTAACATGAAGGAAATGATATCTGTACCTGGGTGGCACTGCAGATTAAAGTGATCGTCTAGCTAGATTTACCTCTGTAATTTCAACAGCTGGAAATACTTGTTCTCTGCATGGAACATACTGGTCTTAGTGCAAGACTAAATCTTCATTTCAAGATCACCCCAGTAAGTCTCAGAACTTCTATATCTTATCTTCCACAGAATGAAGCAAACAAACATCAAAAAAGTAAGGTGTATCCAATACTCTCAATGATGCCATCTTCAAATACTGACAGACCTTAATTTGACAAAATAGTATCTGTTTCGATGAAAGCTAGAAAAATCCACTAAGAGTTTCAGGCATTCATTTATTCCCTAACAGTTTGCTTTCTAACAGAAGATGGGAAACATCTCCCTCATCTACTCTGCTTTTTATCTCAGTTCTGCCAAGCTCACCAGCAGGTTGAATCTTGAGATGTCATCTTCTTACAAACAAAAGGACAAAGAAAGATATCCTTAGATTGAAACCATAACTTACCCTGTTTCCAGTTTTAAACATGATCAATGTTGGGTGCAATATTCCTAAAGAAAAGAGACTAGAAGTAACTGCAAGAGCTCAAATCAGGAAGCCTCATTTTATAATGGGCTCATTTTTTAGGATAAATGTTTGCTTTGTCATGAAAATGGGATTCCAAAATTGACTCAGTGATTCTGGGGCTATTCAGAAGTTCTAGAAAAACAAAGAGGATTATAAAATAAAAGCAAGCCTCGCTGCTTCATTTCTCCCTTTATTTTTCCTCATTCTAATGCATTAGGCTTGTGAATGCATTGCTGAGTCAGAACTCCAAACTCCTGTCAAAAATACTCAAAATAAAAAGTGCTTGCAGCTCCTATTGAGTGATGGCAACAGTTCCCCTGTTTTGATTACATATAATGATGGATTCAACTAAAGGAAGCCTCAGTGGAGCATAATGCCAGAAAACATGGGAATCAGGCATGAATGAGGAAAGTAGCCTGGTGAGCTATTATTCTATGGAGCAATCGTTTTAACTGAAGTAATACACTTGGCATTGAGTAAAGTACTGTATCTTCCTGGCTGTTGCATTCTAATGTATTTGTTTGCAAACTCCCAAGGAAAAGGCTACAAATGGCTCTGATCTTTTGTTGTCGATTTAGCTAACTAAAATATTTCTTGAATAACTCATAAAAATACTGCTTATAGCTGATAGTTTCTAAACAGACTTGATTTACACATTCCATTTTGAGAAAATGCAGGCAGTTCATATTTAGTGACCATAATTAAGGCCAGAAATTCAGCCACTAAGTGAAACCATTGCTAACTGAAACCACAACTGTGCTTATCAGGTTTCTTTTGTTTTACCAATCTACAAAGGTTATAAATATGAGGAATGGTCACATAGTTGCTTTTTTATCACTGTCATAACTGGAAATACTAAACAAGGCAGTTGTTAAATAAGAACTATTTGTATATATAAAACTGGTATTATATAGTTTTGGGTATTGGTCACAGAATATTTTCAAACTTGCCATTTTTTAATCTGTTAAACTAATAGAATCTATTCGATTCGATTCGATTCGATTCGATTAGCAAGGATTTCAGTATGTGTGTCTTGCGATATTGCTTCATAGGATCTGACCAAGGACAATAGGTGGACAATGTTCTAGAAATGTTCATCAGAATTCAGAATAGTTCAAGGCATGGAGACAGCAGATATGGTTCATCTTTTTTCCCCCTCAACCCACTAGGAAAATAGCAAGCCTTAAAACAACAAACCCAAGTTTTATCGGAGCATGCTAGGATATGTAACCTGGAGATTAACTTGAAAATCAGCATACCATTGCCTACATTCCATCACCTCAGAAGTGTAAACTGTGTATTCCAACATATGCAATTGTAAAAAAAGAAAATCCCATGCTAAGATCATTATAAAAGGGACAGGAAATAAAAATCCCTTTCTATATATCCACTTCTGCAGAACTATTTTGGTTTTGCATTTGAAAAAGAATATAGCAAAACTGGAAAAGTGCAGAAAAAGGCAACCTTGCTTATTTTCTTGTAAGAAATGTTTAGCACTCATTAGCTTGGAAAAAGACAACTCACAACTCATGTCAGAAGCACTGAAGCCCTTCTGGGTTTAAAGGATTAGCCACAATTGCCCACGGACACCCAGATGGGAGCTCCTTTCATGTCCCTAGCAGGAACTGGAGCAAAGGACAGGAGCTCACCCTGCCTCACAGCAGCACACAGGTTTCCAACACAGGCTTGCTACCCTCCAACCCAGCGTCCTAACCATGTGAGTCATGTGTTCCTACAAGACAACTGAAAGAAAATATAATCATACAAATTTGAAATCACGCTTAGCAGGTAGCGAAAGCAGATTCTCCCCATTCTAATACACAAGGTCTACCAGCCATCTAATGCGGGTGTTTGGAAGGAGGTTTAGAACAAACGAAAACACTTCCTATGTGATGCATAATTAGTTTGTAGAATAAATCACGTTACACAAAAGACAAAAAAGCAGGATGGTTGTTAATTCCAATGGCTTTAAAGAAAGATTAGAAAAATGCATTGAGCACAACTCTATCAAGATATAGGTCTTGAAGATTCAGTATTACCTATGGGTTGAGCTAACACTTTGTCAAGAGGGAGTTTCAGAAGAACATCAGTGGGAGTATGTTTCCTTTATTTGATGGTGAACACTGAATAAAAAAATGAGCCATCTGCCACTCACAGAAATAGTTCTTCTTTTCTAGAAGGGGGGGAGGGGAGAGAATCCCTAGATCTGCCTCCTTCTTTCAAAATGGAAGAAATAGTAATATTAAAAGGTGACCTCTGAAATAATTTAGTTTGACTAACTAAATTTAAGTTATGACTAACTTAAATCTGTACAGTTCAACGGGCCTACTTTAAGCCTGAATTCAATCCACTGCATCCAAGACCCTTTTCCCAAAATATATGGAAGGTGATTAAATCATTAAATCTGAAAAAAGAAAACGAGGCACAAAATATCATCGTGTCAATTTAATTAAACTGATATAAAAATATATTTAGGAACATTAATATAAACAATATTTAATTAATAACAGAAAAATAATTAACCCAGCAGTACAGAGCACTACATCAAGAAAGTAATATCTTTTCCTGCATATTTAAGTGTGCTAGGAATCTACATTTTGCTCTCAAGTATACAATAAGTGTTAATAGCAAGATCCTCCTATAAAGATCCACAGCAACTGATGATATCATACAGTTGTGAAATATACAGTAACGTCCACTTCCTTCTTGATAATGCCATTAAACAAATTCATGTTTCTAAACTTCAAGTTGGCCCCAGTCTATTATGAGGGAAATACTTTTCACTTGGCACAGTGCATCTCCAGAACTATAACAAAACAAATAGAGTTAAATTGTTGAATCAGCAGTCTCATCACATTCCAATCACATGGTAGTAGCAGTTTATTTGATAATTTCAATCACAAATACACAAATCACAAAAACAACAATAATAGTAGGATGCCATTTCAGACCCTGGAAAGACTGAGTGGTTCTAGGTTTTGGGGCCACCTAGTTGTAGTACTATGACATCTTTGGTGCTGGGTGAGGTTGCATTATCCCAAACTTATTGGTGTGTAATCTGGGAGTTCTCCTGGACTTGTGGCAGTCATGCTAGCAGGGCCTTTGCACAGCTTCATGTTGTATACCAGTTGTACCTATCCCTGGATCAGATCATTCTGTTCATAGTCTCTCATGCCCTAGTCATCTTCCAACTGGACTACCATAATGTATTCTAGATGGGACTGCCCTTGAAGAATATCTGGAAGCTTCAGTTGGGGCAGAAAGCAACAACAAAGGCAGTTCTAGAACATTACACGCTACGCCTCTACTCCACGAGCTATATTGATTCAGTTTTGGCATGGGGAAGTTTAACTGAGAATCTACCTCTCCCCAACTACATCTACTCATGCCATCAGATCTGGCAGAGAAGACATGATGCAGGTCCTATCTGTTAGGGAACAACACTTGGCAGCAAGTCTTCTCTGCTATGGCACCTGCCTTATGTAACATTCTCCCCCTTGAAGTGAGTTTCGCTCCATTCCTGTTAATATTCCAGAAATCTCTCAAGACCTGGCTTTGCCATCAGGTCTGGGGGTCACAGAGGACAGATGAGATCTTCTTAATAGTAGTTTTATGTATAAGTTAAACAATAACTGAATGTTAACATTGGAAAGACCCTTAGTCATCAAGATTGCAATAGGCTGAACACAATGAGAAAAGAAAGATACTAGGGCAGTCAGTAAACCAGAAATGGAGAATGTAGGAGATGAGATACAGAAACTGCTTAAGTAAGACTTTGCTAAGTGATACAGTTTGACAGAAAAAATGCTAGTTGCTGTAGATATATAGAAGTAAGCACCAATTAATTAATAAAACAACTATTAGGATACATCCAAGACATCTCTCATTCTAAGACAAAAGGGCATTGCAAATCGATGCCTCTGGAACATTTATGAAAAAAATATATCACCATAGCCTGTCAACTTTTGACCTAACTTACTGAGCAATAATTGTCCATATTATATTAAAATACACAGTTTTAATGTGTGCAGTATAAATGTGACCTTTGAACTCACCTAATGATTTGGTTGCTTCAAGGATTCTCCTATCCTGCTGCCTGTTTAGATCCTGCAGCAGGAAGTACCAAGCTATCAAGCTGTTGACGGCTGCCTGTGTGGACTAGCCATTCATAGAATTTGTTCTCCACTAACATCTGGAATGTCTTCCTCTGATTCCTGAAACCAGGAAAAGGATTAGCTCTATGTACTATATACATTTGTGTAAATATTCCTATTACTAGATCTTTTTTTCAATAAACATACACCTGCCATATTTTATTATCATTATTAAAGGATTTAATTTATTGTGATATGGTTCAGATTTTTATAATATGTAAAATTTTATAAGATTTTTATAATATTAAAATAAAACAGAATCATTTAAACCTATATAAAACTTACAATCAAGAAAATGTTTCAAAAAATATTTCAGCAAGTTATTGTGTTGCTAATGGTTACAGTGTTGGACTACAAATCAGGAGACTCAAGTTTGTCCATGGAATATAAGTCTAACAACTCAGTAAAAGTGTTTCATTAATTTTTTCACACCTAGTGGCAATGTCATAAAACTCAAAAATGAATCACCATAGAATGAAACAACATTTTAAAATAAACTTTTTTATTAAGCACTACTAAGCAATATATTCCTGCAAAATAGATACAGCTGGGTCTGTCCATGATGATAGCTGCTAAGACCGTTTATGCTTCTTACTGAAAATTACACACTTTTTTTTAGAAGAATGGTAGATCATATAATGTGAATATACACCAATGTAATGTTTACAAAACAAGTCTGATATTAATTCAATCTACAAATGAATTATGAACCATAATTCTACATAGAGATTTGTATCACACCTGAAATTTGAATTTCTCTTTGCCTAAGATTTTAGAATATTGCTTGATCTGTTATAATAAAGACAGGCTTCCCAAAATTAAATAGAAGTCCATGTTGTTTAGTTTGAGAGATACTTCTTTCAGTAATTCCCTTTGATAATAATTATCTGATGTTGACAAGTTTTGAAGGGTTTAATATAATATAGTTGATATAATTCCACCTTTATATGTGGCACTAATCTAATGTTACTTTTAAAATTCTTAATCAACTTGTAAACTCGTTCAATTGCTTTTTGTTCCTTTCTTTTTCACTTTTCCTTGGTTGCATTTTTAAATATACATTACAATAAAAATTATTTTATTTTTATATTCTTTATGATTACATTATATTTATATTCTTTTATATTTCTTACTATGCATATATTTGTTTCAAAAATTGAAAAAGAATAAGATGTATTATGTATGTTTGTTCTTAAAACTATGTCAAGTGTATAAACTTGAAGAGTATAGTTTATTTATTCATATAACTTAGCATATTTACTTATTTTCTATGAAATTTCATGACATTTGCCTTCTTATGAATAACAAGCAATCAAATAGTTAATATAAAAACAAAATAATTCATTTTTATAATTTTTACACATATGTGGGTAATAGGCCCAGATTTTTTTCATTTTTTCCATCTTTTTCTAGGCTTTACATCTCTAATTCAGTACTTACATTCAACTCATTTTGTATATATGTGTGCGTGTAATAAAACAGCCTTGTTAAAAGTATGGAAAAAATAATTTCTATTTATTATTTTTAGAAATTATTTTATTCTATTGAGTTCCTCTAATTAACCAAAAATATTCAAATTATTATTAAAATAATTCATTAAAATTAATAGGAATAGAAAGAACAAAAAAAATGCACCCCCCAAAATGCATTACATTTCTTGATATCCTAGTGGCTCCCCTCCATTCAGAAGATATCACCATGTGACTGCTTGCACCCTGAAGTATTCAAAAGATTTTTTTAAAAAAATAAAAATAGAAAGTAGAGTGCCTTGATTGCAAAAGAATTATTCATCCCCATTTATGATGTGTAAGATATTTTGCCCATTAATTTTCTAAATTTTAATTTGAAGCCAAGAAACTGGGTTTACTTAATAAAACTTATAAACACAGATTAATAAAAGGATCAGTTGTCCTTGGGATTAAAAGTCAAGAGAAAAGAAAAAAACAATACCCACACAACAAATTTTAATTATTAATTTGCATTAATATTGATACATTTAGTACTAAAGCCATTACAACACCTGACTCTGCTTTCCTGGAAAATTAACTGTTACTTACTTGGTCAGGTCTGCTTCCTTCACTGTTTTCTGCCAGATTCGTATCCTCTGTTCCCGTTGGCTCAGGACTTTCTGATATGCAAATGGCAGACCACCAGGTATTTCTGTTGTGTCTCCCTCCATTTCAAATGGAACAACAAAGGGGTAAAATTCTGAGGGTGGAAGAAGTCTGAATACCTCCCTATCAGAGTTTTCTTTACATACGATCATTGGATTATCCCAATTGTTAGGCACAGTAGCTAGGCCAGTTCTGCCCATGTGATCCTCAAGCATTGGATAATGGGTATGGAAGGGAGCAAAAGTTATTGCTTGGTTACCCAATAATATAAGAGGTCTAGTTGGAGTGAGAACATGCAAAGTACAACCAGTCGTAGATGACAGAGATAGGCGATGACAAACAGCAACAAGTTTGACATTGTCACAACTATGGAGATGTACTACAGTTTGCACAGGACCAAGGACAAAGGTGCTATTCCTGCATTTTTCTATGGTTACAGACCTGAAAGAGAGGAAAAACAGCCAATAATAGAAGGCTGAAAACAACAAAATACAATCATACATGTATGTACCTTTTATATTAGGTTGCAAATACTGGCAACTGAAAAATAACTTACCTCAGTGGAGATAGTAAATAGATAAAAGATTCACAGCACCGATGAATCTTCACATGAGTATCTTCTAGGGTAACAGAGCTCTTTGCTAATGTTTTTTTGTATACCTGACTCATCACAATCACACGATGAACTGAAGGGACTATGTGAGTATTACAGGCTATCTTAGCTCGTTTTGTTGTTCCTTCAACTGGAAGAATTATAAAAATATTAGTTTTTAAAAATAATTCTATTGAAGCCAAAATCTCTCATTTAGCTGTATCTTACTGTATTTCCCAAAGAAAGAAAACCCTTCAATATTCAATATTCACAAATATATTCTAGTCAAGCTGGTTGAAATAATTTGAAAAGCACTTAATTTTCTTGTACAAATTGTTAAGATTTTATGCTGTATGCCCGATATTTATGTGCAGTGCTCTGAAATTCTTTTTATAACAAAGGCATGGCTTTCAGAATATTTAAACAAAAACAAAATAAAAAGTTACATTTCTTTCTGGTCTGTTACATGCCCCAAGCAGTAAGGATTTTTATTATGAAATTAAGTCATAAAACTCACCAATTTATTATCAAATCAAAAGCATTAAAATGTCTACTATACATTCTTAACTATATTTTCCCTTTTAATGGTATTATGGAAATATTGAGCAGTAGTCAAAATACATGTTACATGACTTTAGGATTTCATATAACTACCTATTCTCAACTCAGGCAAATATGCATTAGAAGCTAATAATTCACTATTTCAGATCCTGCTTAACTTTGTAAATCTTATATTTCCTATTTACATTGTCATAAAGCTATGAAAATGACTGTATTAGGACTGTATTTAAAAAGTCTTAATTAGGACAGTGTCCAGCAAGAACAATAAAAAAAACTAGTACTGTAGTGTCAGAAGTCATCCAATGATACAATATAAAAAGCATTAATAATTCAAAGAGGAAATATGAGTATATAGTATTTAATACATATTAATGAAGCCATAATGTACAATAGGTATGGAGATACTATAGAAGACTCATACTTGCTCTTTGATTCATATGATTTAGCATCCTGGAACCTACCGAAGTTTTTACCAAAACTGAGTTTGTGATTCCTAAGTGGAAATGCTCCAAAACTCCTATATACATTTTAATTGACATCTTATCTTCATAATAAAAATGTTTAAGTTCCTGAAGTTTATTATTAAATAATATTATTATTAAATAAATTTAACAACTTTGGAGTGTAAATTTTTACTCAAATGTTGATTGAATCTGGGCAGTCATAATGGAGACATCCTATCAAATAGTCAGTAGGAACTCTATGACCAGAAATAACTTGGGTACCTTGCTGTGCCCATGCAAGCTTTCTTCCAGATGTGAGGCAGGCTGTTGCTCCAAATGGGTTCCCAGTCAGACAAGCCCTCAGCCATGATTCAAATTTGGTACAGGAGAAAGCTTTGGAAAGTTTTGAGAAGCCACTCTTGGCATGCAATGGCTGCCAAAGGGCAAGTTCATGAAGAGGGTGGACAGTCCTATTTTGATCTACACTTCCTTCAATAAGGAAACTAAGAGCTTGAACAGCTTTGGGTGATAGCAGGCTGCTGTGCATAGAATGACAGGAGGCACTGAGCTGATCTGGGTCCAGTAACAATTCCAGAAGATCCTGGAGATGGTTTTCAACAAAGTCATGGTGGTAGTTGTCATTCCAATTCTTCAAACCAAGCATAAGAACTAATATTAGAGACAAGAATCAATCCACAAAATCACATGTATATACTGTTCTCTTAGTTTAAGCGATTTCTATGTGGGACTGATACCAAGGCTTTCATCCACAGAAGCTCATTGAATAATCCTGAGCCAATCATTCTCTCTCACCTTATCGTACATCACAGGGTTGTTGTTGGGCAATAAAATAGAAAGATGCAGCTCTATGTATGCTATTTTATGTTTTAAGAAAGTCCAGATATAAATGTAATAAATGAATAAACGAAGTAATATATAAGTAGACGTCAATGTGCAAATTACTTATCAAATCTTTTCTTGTTCATTTGCTAGAAACCACATTAGGCATCTAATATAAAAAGCAGCAGAGAGTAGTCTCCAATTTCTTTACATACTTATGATCAATGTCAGAATAAAAAAATGAAAAAAATGACTTATGACCATTTTTCACACTTATGACCATTGCAGTGTCCCATTGTCAGATGTTCAGAATTCAAACACTTGGCCAGCAACTCATATTTATGATGGTTGCAGTGTCCCAGGGTCATGTGAAAACCTTTTGTGACCTTCTGACAAGCAAAGTCAATGGAGAAGCCAGATTCCCTTAACAACTGTGTTGCTAATTTAATAACCAGTGATTCACTTAATAACTGCAGTAATAAAAATTGTAAAATGGGACACTTAACAATTTTCTCGTTTAACAACAGAAATTTTGGGCTCAGTTGTGGTAATCTGTCAAGGACTACCTGCACATTAAATGATACAAAGGAAAATATATAAAGTGTTATTAAGAGATGTGAGAAGGTGCTTTGATGAAAGTCCATCAATTTATAGTGCATATTCTATTCTATGCATCACTGAGAAAGAGGAAAGATCTACAGATTTAGCACTGATTGTTTTATCATGGTTCATAGTAACTGGGGATAATGGCAGTTGAAAATTCAACATATTCTGAGGGTACTAGGTAGAAGGCTGACCTTGCTAAAACTCTCACCATGAACTAAATAGCTCATACTTAGTAACAATACTGTAGAGTTACACAGTTTGCTAAATCAATTTAATTGTATTATTATTTTCTTAATTTTTGCTTTGAATTTATACACGGATATCAAATATTATTTTATAGATGTTTATATTATATTATATATAATGCCCCCTTTTTATAAAAACACTTAATTATTTCAGTATGCAATGTAAATGTATGAAAAAAATGGAAGAACATTATAACTTAACAAGTTATTCTTACGTTATCTTCAAATAAAAGCATAAAGCATCCTTCTACAGGGAGAGATTTTTGGAGGAAAGCAGTTCAAACAATACCTTAATTTGATTGGCAGATTCTTTTAGCCCACTGTGAGACTTAGATTTAGGATTTGGCCACTCATCTCCAAGAAGGGATGTCCTCAAAGAAACCTTGTTTAATTGCTGAATATAAAGGAACAGCAGGAACTGAAGAGTATCCACGGATAACTAAGGAAGGATTCAAAAAGAGTATAAACACAAATAGAATACTTAGTACAGTTATTTTTCATTTAGAAAATTGTACTTCAATGGAATAGATGGATAGATCATTGCTTAAATTTCAAATAGTCTAGATTATTCTAAAAACAAAACAGTGTTTGGTCCAAAAAGAAATAAACCATTTTGGGGCAATGATTGCATTGGACATCAGAACCAACACAAAATATTATGAACAATAAAAACTTAGATTCCATAAAAATATATTAAAAATACAATTAATTCATACCCGATTCCTTTGCTTCTCTGTCTCTTCCTCAGTTGTGCAGCCAGATATCACTTCTGCCCATTCCAGTCGCTCCTCCGACGTCTGCTCAACAAGACTGTCAAACAACTCAAAGTAAAGCCATGCCAACTCTTTCTCTAGTTGTAGTTTTCCACAAGCAATGTGTCGCCACATAGACCAGGTAAGGTATGGATAATAGCCTTTACCAGAGCGCATTCTGACATAGGTTGACATTTTCCGAAGGTAATGCATGCTAAACTTGGAAGGAGGAGGGATTTGCAATGCTCCCACTATGAAAGGCTCCATCTTCACCCACAAACTGACCGAAGGTTTCTCCATTTTGGAAAGGTAGTTTATATATCTGAATTTGAAAAAGCAGAAATACCCCAAAATGCTGTTTCCAGACCTGTTTCCAATTCAATTATACATGAAAACGAATGAATTTTCCCATATTAGTTTCTCCTGATTACCTCATGTTTAAATATTTTTATCTTATACATCTCAAATTTTATCCTCGTTTATCCTATTTAAATATTTATTACCAAAATATACACATTAAATTTCAACTATTATCAGGTCACAAAAAACTTTTGGAATCCAAGACTGCGGTTTTTTTTTAAAGTGCATTAGGCATGGTGCTAACGTGAGTATTCATTGGATGATGGAAAACATCAAAATGTTCAGCCCAATTTCCCCTTTTGGATGTGCCCACTAGAGGAAGCATTAAATGTGTAAAACTACTGGAAGTGATGCTTCTTTTGCTTCATATCAACATGGAAACCTTTTGCCAAATTTCAGCAGCACGATCATGAGAAATTCTGGGGGCATAAGAGCAATGAGCAACCACGGATTGCAAATTATTCAGTACTATTCTGCATAGAAAGAAAATGAGTAATAGGACATTTTAACTTCTGTACTTAATAGACTTGCCAAATAGTGGGTCCTGTATGGCCCTTGTTCATAAGTAATTTTGAACAGCAGCTATATTATAATGGAGCCAGATCTTAGAACCTTAAGAGCAGCTTTGGCTTATTAATCCTTTCTATCTCATACAAACAATGTAAGATTTTGAATGGTCCTTTTTTACTTATTCACCTCAGCAGTTCACTCAAAGGAGCAAATGAAGAAAACACTGTTAAAGTTCCCTTTTATAATTATTAATTAAATACAGTAATCTCTTTACCTTCCTTGCTAGAATCATATTCGTTCTAGTAATTTCTCTAGCAACGACCTTGAACTAGAGTTATTTGCACAAAGTCATAGTAAGTGGTCTGAATCAGGGACTATATGGTAGAGAACATTTGGGAGACCAATCTGAATCAATCCATCAATCATCCAAGAATTTGCATTTTCATAAATATCTCAATTTAAAAGATAAAACCAAAGCACATTTCAAGTTCATTCAGTGGTAAAACAAACTATTAGTCTAACAATATAGCCTTATCCTGATTTCTGAAATTTGGGAAATTATTTATTATATTTATTTTATTCTGAAGTTTCCAGCCTTATTTTAAACACTCTTGACTATTGGTTTGAATATGTTGCATCTCTTGTAAACTGCTACTAGGTAAAAAGCAACACTGTGTCATAACTCACTTCTAGTCTGCTCTTACAAAGAAAATATTTGTGAATTGCTTTATTTCTTGTTAAAAGAGCTCCAAAAAAAACTATCACTGATGCTTTAGAGATTTTAGACTTTTCTCTCCCAGTTTGCTTGATATTATTTCTGAAGGATAAACCAAGAATAATAACAAAAGCAGGAATATCCAAAATCTAAATGTAAAAATAGAAAATCAAATAATAAAAATGTTTGTAGATAATGTTAATATTTCTGAAGATTTTAAATACAGACATATCTCAACTGCAGTTTGAATTAAGTGCATTTCAATATGTGTCAACAAAAAATTAGTGGGCTCATGTTAATGCAGTCATCATGACATAGGATGTCATTAATTTAAAAAAAACAAGACAAAATTTAAACAAAATGTAAGATTTGATTATTTTCATTATCATGGTTCAAGAGGACAGTAGCTGTCATGAGCATTTGTGGGGGAGGGGGTTAAAAGGAAGAAATGATGACACTATGTGATGAAATCATCCATGATCTTATTATTTTGGCATTATTACATTTCTTACAGAAGCTGCTGAAAGCAGTTAAAATAATCTCTTTATAAAATAACCTGTTTTTACTTCAAGTGTGCTTAATTTAACTGCCTATTTATATGGTTTCAAATAAAGGAATTTTATTTACATGAAAAGCTTAACATCAGAAAAAAAATACTGTACTGTAGCTTCTGTACTATATTGTATGTAAAGAAGAATGATAGGTGTCTATCAAGGGTGGGTTTCAAAACCCATCACTACCAGTTCGCTTGTGGGTGCAAGCGCGCAACGCTTCTGCGCATGCACAGAAGTGTCCGGGTGGGTGGGCGGAGCCTCCCATTACTGCCGATAGCAGTTCGCCCAATCTGGGACGAACCGATAGCAACCCACCACTGGTGTCTATGCATAACAAATAGAATTTTCCTGCAAAAAGTCCCAGAATGTTCATTGGCTATAAACTGAGTAAACAATACATGTTTCAGTTAAAGAAATACCATTTCCTCTTGAAAGTAAAAAAAAAAAATAACTGTTTCACATTCAGATTTAAAAATCATCAGAAGTCTGAAAAGGATGTAAATTATGTCTTATGCCAAATCAGGCTCTCCTACTATTCCCTGATCATTCACAAGTTAAGCATGAAATAAAATAATTAGAAATGTAATGGTATATAGTAAACCTGTAGTTTCTGAATTTATTTTACAAAAGCAATGGACCAAAGTACCAACCTGATGTCAGATCAATCAAGTTGAAACATTTGTAAACATATAAATTGTATCAATTAAAAACATCAACTATATTGGAAGAATGGTGTATTCATATTTCATATATTACAGGTAGTCCTCCACTTACAACCTTTCATTTAGTGACCATTTGAAGTTACAACAGCACTGAAAAAAGTGATGTATGACCACTTTCAAATTCACGACTATTGCAGCACCCCCATGCTCACTAGATCTAATCCAGATGCTTGGCAACTGGCATGTATTTATGACAGTTTTACTGTCCAGGGGTCATGTAATCATCATTTGCAACCTTCCCAGCCAGCTTCCAAGAAGCAAAATCAATGGGGGAGGCCAGATTTGCTAAACAACTGCAGTGATTCATTTAACAACTGTGGCAAAAGAGGTCATAAAATGGGACACACTTAACTGCCTTACTTAACAATGGAATGTTTGGGCTCAATTGTGGTTATAAGTCCAGAACTATCTCTAATAAGGGAATTTTGTCAATGTTATACAGGTGGTTGACTTACAACCACAACTGATCCCAAAATAAATATAAAGAATCTATGCATCATATTACATCCTGCCAGAGTAAATCTATAGACACTGCAACTGTTCCGAAGTGGTGATATAGGGCACAAATTAATGGATATGTATCATCTTTGCTGTCAGTGCTGAGATAATCAGAATCCAGGTAGTCAGGTCATAATTTTTTTAAAGAAATTGGAAAAATCACCCAGTAATATTTTGTAATGAATGCTGTAGTAATTTACTGGCTATACAGTATTTCCTAATGCATATAGATTGGTGTATCTAACTTAACAAATTAATTTAGATTTAATTGTTAAATGGTAATTTTTATGACTGTAAAAACCTGGGAAGTAAACTATATCGGTGGTATTTAAAAATATGGGAAACTATCTTTTAAAAACCCTAACAGCTCAACAGCTCTAAAAACTCTTCAGTAAATAATAAATTCAGTTTACTCCAGTCAACATTTGTCTGAAAAGCAATAATACATGTTTTCTATTTACACATCATTTTTGAAAGAAAAATTAATTGCAGGTATTTGGAATGTTTGGGGGGTTTTCTCAAGAATTGTGTTTGTGTATATATATCCTTCTTTTCAAATATATTCTTTGAGATTATTGGTGTTTTTTTATTTTATTAAGTTTTTTGTTTTAGTCATTTTTTTGCCTTACAAACTAACAAGAAAATTAAAACATTTTATTGGATATTAATCTAAGATTTAATTCTCAATTCTAATATTCTCAGTTGCCTCTATCAACTATTGAGGCAGTTATTGAGGTTTGTATTGCACTTTTTTGGTATTCAAAAGCCTAGTCCCTCCATCCTGATTCTGCTACTTGCTGCTGGTTGCCTTCTGCTACAAATTTGTTCTATTTGCACTTTCCATAGCATTGTGAATGGTCTCTGTCTCCAATTAAATACCTCCTATAAAGGCAGGTGTGACTGAAAGTATGATTCCTTCTAAACTTTCTTCAAATTTGCCTTGCACTATTTTTGCTCTAATTTATTCCTTCTATTTTATTCCTTCTAATAGAAAATGTATTCCTTCTATTTCATTTCTATGTCTTTAAACTACTGTACTGTTTATTGTACTAAAGTTCAGGTCTGGTAAAATGTTATTATATTTGTGTTATTTGTACATACTTCGCACATATGTATCTATTCAGGAAGCTTAACTGCTGTTGAAATTGAGCGCACTGAGGCAAAACTGATGCATTCTTTGTTTCTTGGTTCAGGAGATTCTGATGTGCACAAAGGATACAGAGTCCTTAAGATGGGAATCATGATGGAGGCTGAGAGGTAAACGAATCTGGAATTCTTTGAGGATTATATTTGGCCTCTTGTGGGTTCCCTTGTAGAGCAGACATGTCTGTAACTTATTTATTCTCCCATTCCTTTTTAGAATTGAACAATAAAAACTAAGGACGTGCAACGAAGGACAATAGAGCAGGAGATATACAGAAATCTGGTTTCTTCTTATTGGGGGCGGTGTTGGCGGGGAGGCTTTTTGCAAGAAAAAGAAGAGGAGAGATAGAGAAGCTGCACTTCTGATACATTATTAAACAAGCGCTCACAGCATCCACTACGAAGCGGAGAGAGACGGAGTGACGGAAAAGGAGACCGAGACCGACACCACCCTCCAGGCGGAGAAAGAAGCACTCACCCGCCTCTCCTCGCCGGCGCTGCTCGGACGCCAGCCGCCAAGTCGCTTTCGAACGCCCACGACCAACTCTTTCCGCGCCTGCGCACAACGTCTGACTCAGCCACCAATAAAACCGCTCCCCGGAGAAGGCTTCAAAAGACGTTCTGTCGTAGAATTAGTAGGCTAGCCACCAATCGCTATCGCCGCATCTCTACTGCATTGGCAAGAATAGGAGTGACAGTTGAAAGACTTAAAAGAGTTCGCAATAGCGACCTCTGTAGACTGGGCGGATCAGAAAACTGGCCTCCATTTGCTTCTCCCAATTAATCTATTCTACAGCGTTGTGTCATTAGTTGTTACTTATTAGTGTTATTGTGAACAGTCACCCTGTTTTATTCTTTTACATTTAATGATCGCGTTTAGGTGTTTGATAATATATTGACTTCACTTTTTATTCTTTCATTGTATACATTTTATTAAAAATCTCTCCTTATAGATCCTGAGGTGATTCGTCAGAGTCATTTTCTGGGATGCTTTGGACTTAAAACTCTAGACAGGATATAAACATCCAAGGGGTCCATTAAATCTCAGCCATAAACCTCTTTTGGCTGCCATCTAGTTATCATCCAGAAATTGAAGCAGGCAGCTCCAAGTCTATAGACATTCCGAGAGAAATCGATAAATTGGTAGAGATATTCCTCCAATATTAACCAGATCAACCTGGTTAGTTTCCAGTCCCAGAAAGTCAAAAAGGTGCTGCCTGATGATGAGGCAAATATTATTCTTTTATAAATATATTTGCAGAGAACCGCATTTTATGTTTTTCTTAAAAATATATCCGCTGGCCCCAGTCTGCATTAGAAAAATGTGTTATCATTTAATGTGCCAAAGAATTCTGATCTTCAGAGAACCGATGAAGAAGAAAAAAACTGGGGGAGGGGAGCATAGTTAAGCATTTAGAAAGTAGATTTTATGAACTGTCAGAATTACCGTTGATGTAACCGTTCTTTCTTTAAATCGTTGATTTTGATAAGTGACAGGCTGAAAAAAATCCTGTTTGCTACGATTTCAGCACTGGAAACCAACAAGGAAGCCCAGACTTAAACTGCTTTAAAATATACGGAACTAAAACGAACTCTCCTTTGAAATCTATCTAAGGCGTGACATCATCACGGCGCTACTAGCCACGACGGAGAACACGGCGCTCTTTTCCGCGCGTCCTAATTTGTTGACGTTCCGCAGTTTCATTGGCCCAATCTAACCCGGGTGGCGGGTGAAGTGTGCGATTGTGATTGGCCAGCGGCGAATGAAGAGTTGCCTGCTCTGATTGGCCGCGTCGCTTTACCGGGGGGTTCTCTTTCGTGCCTATGGTTACCGGTGCGTGAGGAAGGTAGGGGCTGAGAGCTGCTTCGACTAGACCCCCGCCATGTCCCCCCGCTCCCTCGGTGGCCTCCTTCTACTACTGCTGTGCCTGCTTGGGGACGCCATCGCCGGGTGAGTGCAGGGAAGGAAAAAGCGGCCGGAAGGAAACCCCGTTCCGCTGCTAAGGTTTGCAGGTGGCCCCGCGGTAGGGTGGAGCCCCCGCTGCCTTTCTTCCCCTTTCGCTGTTCTGAAAGGCCCGCTGAACCTGCTGCGCTCTCACCCCCCCCCCCCCAATCTTCCTCTCCATCCCCCCACCACCCACCCCTCCCGTGTGCGGACTGCTCCCTGTCCCGCTGCTTCCTGGCCGTTTCTTCCTATGGAGACTTGTAGTTGGTTCCCTTTCCTTCTTCATCCCCCCCTTCGCGGGTGGCCAGGAAACGGGTTCCATTTCCTTGTGCCTTCCTAGGTAGATGTGTCCAGTGTTTTAAAGCGCTGGGGGGGAAGGGGGGCGAAGAGAGATGAGTCGTAGTGGACGTGGTGTGTGAGGAGTACGTCTAGTCCTCGAGTTACGACCGCAATGGAACCCACAATGTATGTTTTGTTTTATTTATTGTTACTGCACATGGTACAACGAAATTAAATGTACATTATGCCGTGTTTCCCCGAAAATAAGACCCTCTCTTATACTTTTTTTTTAACCCTGAAATAAGCGCTTGGCCTTATGGCCACGCGCTCAAAAGCCCCATTAATAGACTTTTGTACGTTACCCTATATATGTAATGGGACAAGTTTATTTCCTTCTCACATTGTGATGTAGACCGCTATAGATTTAATGTTTGTTGGATGTATAAGATAAAATAAATATTTTTTTTTAAAAAAAAAAGAAGCCCCATTAGGTTTGTTATCAGGGGATGTCTTATTTTGAGGGAAACAGGGTAACTGTAAAAAATAAAAACACAAACATATATCCTTTACATTCTATATAATTGAAATTGAAAACGAAAACCCGATATTGCACTATACCGTGGAATTCAATATGGTTATTGCCCTGGGATAGAAGCTGTTTTTCAACCTATTTGTCCTTGTTTTTATTATCCTGTACCATCTGCCAGATGGTAATAGTATGTTGCTACGTGAAACGTTAGTTAAGTGAGTTTGCCCCATTTTACGATGTTTCTTGCCACAGTTGTTAAGTGAATCGTTTGCATTTGTTACGTTAGTAACATGGTTGTTGAGTGAAGCTAACTTCCCCATTGACTTTGCTTCTAAGAAGGTTGCAAAAGCTGATCCCGTGACCTTGGAACACAGCAACCGTCATAAATGTGAGTCAGTTGTCAAGCATCCAAATGTAAATCACATGACCATGGGGAATGCTGTGATGGTCATAAGTGTGAAAAATGGTCATAAGTCACTTTTTTCAGTGCCGTTGTAACTTTGAACAGTCACTAAATGAACTGTTGTAAGTTGTGGACTACCTGTAGAGCCACTCAGATTCAAATCCCCGCTTCAGTCATGAAGCTCGCTTTAGACCTGTTACTTCTTTATTTCCTTTCAGTAGCTGGAATCTATATCCATGTTTCTACTTTTACCTGTCCTCTATCCTACTGAAATCAGTTGTTTGAATCTGTTACCCTCTTGCTTATTGACTTTCTCAGTACGGGTCCAATTATGGAATGTTTCCTGAGGAAAGCTTAGTTGTCACCTACTTTTGATATCATTTTATAGCAACAAGCATATAATATGTCATTAAATAACTTTGATTATTATTTCCTTTATAAATTATTAATATGCTTTTAAATTTTATTTTATTGAATTTATTTTTTAAAAATATAATCCTTTAATTTTTTTTAAAAAATGAAAGCTTCTTTGAAAATGTTATTGAAAGGCAGGATATTTCTTCCACTCAGCACATAGAGTGCAGTTACATATACTTAGACTTTTATTTCTGTTTCTGCCAATAAGTTCAAGGCCATATGCAGCATTAAATGAACAAATAAAGGATGGAAATTACTCTGACCTTTCTAATCTTATGCCAGGCTTCCCCAGCCTACAGTTTTCTAGTTGTGTAAGAATTACAGTTTTTTTCCCCTTTGGTCCATTTGATTGGAGGCAATCTAGTTTCAAAACTGCTTTGGACTGCTTATAGTTTAAAAACAGAAAAACAACAAAGAAAAAGTCTGAAATGTCTGGACCACCAAATCCCATATCCCCCCCCCCTTCCCCAAAAATCTCCACCAACAGGATTCACAAATACCCTATTCCAAGAGGTGGGAGCACAGTCATCATTTTTAAATACTTCTAAAACATTATTACACTGGGAGCTACATAGATCTTTGGGGGCTATCCTTTGGAAGCAGATGATACTATAGCAGAGAGAACCGTACTTTCTGAATTCTATGTAATAAATGGTGCTGTTTGGTTGAAGGCAGTGGTGAAATCTAAAAATTTTCACTATCTGTTCTTTGGGTGTGGCTTGGTAGTCATGTGTTAGAGCCAGGAGCTGCACATTCTGCCCTTCTGAAGCCCCCAACGCTTTGAGTTTCCCTCCACTATCTGGCTTGACTGCCCAAGCAAACCTCAGAGCCGTCTCTTGCCCTGCTCTCCATTCCAGAGGGCCATGCATCCCCCTCCCGCCAATCCTCCATACAAACTGCCCGCCCTGTTTCTGCAAAGGCACAGCCCTCCCCCCCCCCACCCGCAGGGTGATCCAAAGAGGGGAGGGGGAAAGTCCAGGTGGATTGAGAAGGAGCAATAGGTGAGATGTGGGTAAGTGGACAGAATCATCCAGGCAGAAGGGTTCATTTTTTAAGTGTGCTCAAGGCTGCCTAAAGAAAGATTGGGAAGCTCAGCCCCGGCCCCTTTCCTCCTCGGCGGCCACTCCCTTTCTAAAGTTCCTGTAGAACTCCTGAGGCCGAAGGGCTGTAAACGGGGCCCGAGAACCCAAAAGCCGGATTTCTCAGAACTTGCACAAGACTTCCTGTCACCTGTCATGTTTACTTAGGGGAAGAATTCGAATCCCGGAGCGACGGGGAAACGAGCACCTTTTAGCACGTTGCCAACGCCTCAGGGTTGGGTACGCACTAGCTCCTCAATTGAAACCCCCAAGCCTCCATCAGCACGGCACACAGAGCCAAAGACTTCATAGCCGGCTGCGGCAGGATGATGCTGTTGACTGTGGCCAGGGATAGCCCCATGCTCTCTCCGTCCCACGCTCAGTTTGTTTCCCTTCCACACAATCATCAATAGCTCACCCTTTAACACAATTTGTAAGCCTCAAATCTCAGCATTTGCAGCTGAGGGAAATGCCAGGCCCTTCCTGGAACAACCCACCGCTCTCACCACCCTCCCTCCCCAACTGGCTGCAGATGTCAGCCTGCCCTCGCAACACTGCTGTCACGGCGCCGTTCGCTTTCTTCCTTCTCATGCCGCGAAACAAAAGCGAACGGTGGTGGTGCTCCGGGAGGGCAGGCGGATGTCTACAGCCAGGCGGGGAGGGAGGGCGGCGAGTGGTGGCGACAGCCCCTTCCACGCACAGCACACGGTGACAAAGGTGGCCCTGGCGCACCTGTTGTTGGGGAGGTGCGACGGTCATTCGGCTAGGGCAGCCTTGGCAGGGGCTGTATTGGCCTCTCCACCCGCACCATGTTCCGCTCCGGACAGCCATGTGACTACAAGTGCAGTGACCTGGTCTTCGGCACGATGAAGGGCTGCCCACACTGGCCCGCCCAGATAAGCACCGCCACCCAGGCTGAAGGGAAAGTGCCGTGGGCTCTGTGCTGGCATGGCCGGGCTTGGCTCTCTCCCCGCATGGGGGCTGCTGCCCTGCCAGCCACCAGTTGCTTCCGTGCCTCTTGCTCTGCTTCTTTGCCGGCAGGAACCAGCGCCGTGTCTGAGCCTCCTTCCCCTGGAGCGCAGGACTCCGCAGCCCGAGTTCCCGGAGTGGCGCCTGCGGTCAAAGAGAGCAAGAAGCTGGCCGAGTGAAAAGCCAATGGGCTGCTTTGGAGCCCCAAGCCTCACAGAGCCGGCACCAGAGGCACATGGGCCCACGTGGAAGGCGGCCTTTTCTGCAGCATCCCCCTCCCCTCTTTGGATCACCCTGCAAGGGGGGGCTCTGCCTTTGCAGAAACGGGGCAGGACGGGGCGAATGGGCAGCGACCGGGGGACCAGTTCGGGGGTGTGGCCAGCCAACAGTCGCTACCGGTTCGGCAACCCAGGCCACATGTCCACTACCGGTTCACCTGAACCAGTCCGAACTGGTAGCATTTCACCCCTGGTTGAAGAGACCTGGAGCACATTAACTGACTAATGTTAGTTGACAGGCAGAAATCATTGGAGATAAATGGTTCTCAAATAACCTGGTCTTATGCCATGAAGGGCTGTATAGATGATAATCAGAAGTTTACCAGTAACCAGTGTAGTTTGCAGATGTCATAGACATACCAAAGGACATTGAATGCTGTGTATTCTGCACTAGCTATAGTTTTATAAGTTTTAAATGCTCTTCAAAGGAAGTCCTAGGTAGAGTGCATTGCAGTAATCCAATTGTGGGGTGACTGGGGCAGAAGCGATTGTCTGAAGGGTCGTTAGATCCAGAAGTGAGCACATGAGAGCTACCTGTATTTGCTATGTAAACCTAATAGACATGATAACTGATTAGTGAATATATTTAAGACTATAGCTTTAAGATCACAGGTTAGAAGAAAGCTTGTGCAATTATCCTTAGAATACAAGGCTTGTAGAACTTTCTCTGTACTTTGCTATTCTTGTTATTATCAGTTTATGGCCTAGAACAGTGATGGCTAACCTTTTTGCCATCGTGTGCCAAAAGCTGGGGGAGTGCAGGGTAGTCATGTGTGCGCGTGCCCACACCCATAATTCTAGGTGCCCTGCCCCCCCCATGCATGCTCGCGCGATCCCATGCTCCCCCCCCCCACTTTTGGCATGTAACAGCATGGTGGGCACGGTAGGCCCGTTTTTTGCCCTCCCCAGGCTCTAGAGGCTTTCTAGGAGCCTGGGGAGGACGAAAACAACCTTCCCCACTCCACCGGAGGCCTTCCAGAGACCAGAAACAGCCCATTTCCCAACTTCTGGTGGGACCGGAAGGCCTGAAAATCAGCTGGCCAGCACACACATGCATGCTGGAGCTCAGCTAGGACAATGCTCACGTGCCCACAAATATGGCTCCGTGTGCCACCTGTGGCACGCGTACCATAGGTTCGCCATCACAGGCCTAGAACAACATAATTGTTTTTCTCCCGCTATTTTTTAATTTGGGGGATCATAAGAGGCAATAACGTCTTACTGTTTTTCAGGAGAGATTTCTATAAGATTTTGGGGGTTCCTCGCAGTGCATCTGTTAAAGATATTAAAAAGGCCTACCGAAAACTAGCCCTTCAGCTTCATCCAGACCGAAACCCTGATGATCCACGTGCACAGGAAAAATTTCAGGATCTTGGGGCTGCCTATGAGGTAAGTGTATTTGGGAGAAATCTGGGTTCAACATATGCATCCTGTGCTTCCTGGATTGTTCTCTTCAATGGAATTTTAGTAGGATGGATACTAACTGGAAAATAGCAACGTGTTTGTGACATTAATGAGACTTTCGTTCTTGAAAACTTACCTTCATTTTCTTTAGGCTGATTTAATAGAGTACTTGAAAATGATTTATGGAAAGTGGGGGGGGGGGGGTTGTGAATAAGCAATAGAGGATTATTATTTCTATTCAGCGTTTAAGTGTAGCAGATGAAATATGTCAAAACATGGGTGTTCATGCTGTCCTATTAAGTGATGTCTAAAAGTATAAAACTATTAGAATGTTGCATTGGCATTTAATATGCTGTTGCTGAAGAATACTTTCATGAACTTGATTAATGGCAAGATAAAGATCCTTATATACGTGGATGACTATGTACTGTGGGGAGCAAGCAGAGGTTTCTGCTTAATTTGTCAAATTTGGAAGGCCATGGAGCTCTTCTTTTTCCTTTAGTTTAAAGGATGTGACATATTCTTGCATTGTTTTGGGACATGCTACTCCAAACTTATGTATGAGAATATGCTTTAATAATAAGATTTGCTCTGCCTGTATGTAAGCTTCCTTATACACACAGCAGGATGGAAAAGTGAATAGCTAACATGTAACAGAAAAGAAAATAAACAGATGAAGCTGTTATCCTTCATTCTTCTTCCTCATTTCTGTCAGTTTCTTCTGAACCTTTTCCCTTGAAATAGAATTGAAATGTCCTTTTGATAGTTAAGTACTTAGCAGTATTAGTTGCTCTTGTATAACCAGTCCTGTAAAATGTCTTATGACAAAATGGATTAACAATTCTGAACAAGCTAATGTAAGCAATTATATGTGTAGTTTGGTAAGAAAGAATCATCCCAAAATAACTATTTTTGGAGATTGCAAGTTAATTTTATTTAGGTAATCACTGGTTATGTAAAGATAAAAGTATTATGAAAAGTGCAGTTCTGTGCACTGTTTTTTTATAAAAGTAAGTATTACTAAAATAAATTAGACATATTTTTGACTACAGAGAATTGGGCAGCAGTTGCTAATGCATAAATTCTGGATGAGGGGATGACCACAAATTGTTTACAGCTTGGAAGATTGAAGATTAAATTCCAGAAAATCATTACAGTGTTCCTAAAATTGCCAGTTCTGTGAAGTTTGGAGGAAAAACAGTTGATATTGTATCCCAATAATCCCTATGTACTACAGTCACATGATCTCAAAATTATTCTGTTTAGAATCTTTTGTGACCTTAATGTTTTGTTTCCGCTAACCTTATATTTGTTTTTCAGCATATATAACACTTTTGCTGAGGATATCTTTTAGACAGAAATCAATGAAACATGTTCCTATTTGTTGTTGTACTATTTAAATATAGATGTAAATTTATAGATGTAAATTACATCTAATTAGGAAAATATTTAAATTGTGCAAATTGAATGTTTTAGAGAACTTTGGAATGTTCTTTTTCTTTAAACCAGGCCTGCCTGGTTCCCCTCATTGAGGGGAAAATGTCAGATTGATACCTTAAAACTAATTATGGGCCACAAAGGAGTAACTGGCAAGCTGATTAGTTGTTCAGTGGCTAGCAACATAGTGGTGGGATGGAGTTGGCCATATCCTCTGAAGCTTGGGCATTGGGGACACTGTGCCTTTGAAGCAGATGCGGCAGTGAAATCAAAGCAATATTCCACTAATATTCCTGGTGGCAGCAATATTTGGTGGCATTGGGTTGGTTATTTTTTATTTTTAAAAAAGCCTATGGGTCACATGATGATTTGGTCATTCAGGTATGTCTTAATACCACGTTTCCCCAAAAATAAGACATCCCTCAAAAAAAAGCCCTCCCCGAAATTATTTAACCGCATGCGCAGCCGTTTCCTGCCATTTCCTCTGATTAGGGTTAGGGAGACAGAGCTCAGAATCAGGTAAGATGGCAAGAAGAGCCCCATCTTGCTCCACGCGCTCCAAAATAATAAGACCTCCCCAAAAATAAGGCCAAGTGCTTATTTGGGGGTTCAAAAAATATATAAGACAGGGTCTTATTTTCGAGGAAACACGGTAGTTTTCCAGGAGGTACCATATATACTCGAGTATAAGCCGAGTTTTTCAGCACGTTTTTCATGCTGAAAAAAGCCCCCCTCGGCTTATAATGGAGTGACGAAAAAAAACGTAAAATGTGAGGACAGTCGTAAGTTCGAGGACTGGTCACAAGTGCGAGGACCAGTCAAAAATAACTTTTTCAGCCCTCTGAGTAGTCCATATGCACAAAAGGACTACCCAGAGGGCTGAAAAAAGTGATTTCTGACAGGTCCTCGCACTTTTGACCGGTCTTCGCACTTATGACTGGTCATCATTTATGCCCATTGTAGCATTCTTAACAACCATATCACTCATTTCACAACTGCTTCTCTTCACCATGGTGACAAGATTTTTGTTTTTGTTGATCCTCTTTTCCACTTACAAAACTAGTTTACTGTTTTTCTTTGAAATCAATATTCAAAAACATTTAACCTACTGATGCCTCAATTAATGTAATTTTATTGGTATCTATTTTTATTTTGAAATTTACCAGTAGCCGCTGCATTTCCCACCCCTGGCTTATACTCGAGTCAATAAGTTTTCCCAGTTTTTTGTGGTAAAATTGGGTGCCTCGGCTTAAATTTGGGTCGACTTATACTCAAGTATATACGGTAATTTTCTGAATTAGAATCGATTTGAGAACTTTGGGTGTGATTTGGCCATTTTTATGCCTTCTGGCAGTTTTCCAGTAGATAATTTTCTGAATAGATAGCCATTTGTGGAATTCTGGGTGTGTTACATAGGTGAAGGATGGACACAAACTGCTTTCAGTTTAAAATATTTCTTTCTGGAAAATATCAGACAACAAAATTATCAGATCTGTATGGTATGGAGGCAAAATGATAATTTTGTCCATTTTCGTGTTTAGAATACCTTAAACCTATGTTAATACATGCAATTTATGTCTCCTACAGGTATTGTCAGATGAGGAAAAACGAAAGCAGTATGATGCCTATGGTGAAGAAGGATTGAAAGAGGGACATCAAAGTTCTCATGGAGATATTTTTTCACAGTAAGAGTGCTTTGCTCCTTCCCACTTTTTTGCATGATAAACTGTTATCTTACAGTATAGTACAATGGCATCCTTATTCATTAATTTCAGCCATGTTACTATTATGTTTCGTTCAGCAAGAGCAAAACTGCAATGAAGCATCTAAAACTAGTTTTAAACAATATGAAGGACAGCAATAGCAGAATTGCTATTAGTAAATGCCAGCAGAATAATAACAACTATATCAATTAATGAGTTAGAAAGTTGTTCATAACACTTAAGTTGTGAACTTATAATGATGGCCCTATGCAAACCTCTGGAGACGTTTTATATGTGTTTGGAATGGGAATTATATTTCACGTTTTGCCTAGGATTCACCAAAGATCAAGGCCATCTGAGAAGAGATTATCTCTATTCTGAATTAAACATACTTATATTCTCAACGGTGATTACTCCATCGACTTAGAAGCTATGTTATAAGTAGGAGCTCCAGCCTGACATACAGGCATTCACACTTTGCAAGACAAAAAACAGGGCTGCTGGTCATAGCTGTGACCAGCAGCATTTTCATTGCTGTTGTACATGTTGTTTAAAACCCAAAGTCTCCTGCATACATTTCTGAGAACACAGGTCAGGTTTCATTAATACATGCCAGGTCTGCCTGTTTAGTTAACACCAAGCCATGGATGAACCCTCACCAGGAATTGCTGTCTTGCAACAGAGACAATAACAGTCACATCCCATGCTATTTGTTTAGTTGTATTAACTCTGCCTTAAATCTGAATGTGAATGCTCAGTTCCGTTTAACATTTGGAAAACCCTCATCACTAAGAGCACAAACTGAAGAAGTCAGTGGATTTGTGTGAAGGCATAGTTATCAGTTTATTTCAAACAAGTTACAGGCCTGGCAACAGAATATTAGAGTTCACAGTTAGTGTATTGATTAGGAAGTGTATGGCATTTTTATCTACCAGATTTCTTCTGCAGCTAGTCCTCAACTTGCAAAGTGACAAGAGACCTACCTTGGGGCTACTTACAATGCAAATTTAAAGTTTTGACAGTCACAGCCCTCCCCAGTCACATCGCTGACCTTCAGGTGCTTAGCAACACGCCCATATTTATGGCATTTGCAGCATTCCAGAATCACATGACTACATTTTATGACAGTTTTGCCGAAAATCAGCATTTCTGGCTCTTGGCAAAACCATGGACCATTGGTTTGCTTAATGATGGTGGTGTTTGCTTAATGACTGTGGTTTTGCTTAATGACTATCACAAAAAAGGTCATAAAATTGAGTCAGTCACATGACCCACATTTTTATGACACTATGACTTACAACCATAATGGGCAAGCTCCATTATGGTCATTAGTTGAAGACTACCTATACTTTTTCCTCTAAAAGAAAAGATCAGTTTTTATAGGAAGCTGATGACTGTTTTGCCCAGTCAATTCCATTTTTAGAACCAAGGATAAATGTATTCTTAATATGGCTTACTTCTCCATGGCTAGCTAAAATTCCATGAAAGTTGGAGTAAGGGGGTTGTTCCAAGTAAGGAGGTTGTCAAATAGAGTTGCATCTTAGCTAAAAGATTCCATGAGTTGCTGTAGACTGTAAGGAAGATGGCCTTGATGGAGATATGCAAGCTCTGTTGCCAAGACAAGAAATAAAACATATTTTAAGTCCAGCATTAAAATCAGATAAGGTTTGAAAGTGGCTGAGACAGAACCTCCCTAATTCACTAAACTGAATTATAGCCAGTCTCCAGTAACGAAGGTAAAGTCTTTGGCCTATCAATAAAAGAGCATAGGAGACCTGCAAAATTGATGTCATCCCCACTAGGGAGATCAGACCAAAAGATCAACTCTGTAGGAAGTCTAAAACTACTTTTATTGAGATTGGCTATAATAACAGACTCTTGCAAGTCTGATTCTGTTGTACCTCCTTCTCATAATTCGGTAAATCTCCATCAACTTCCTTATTTCCTATACCGATAGTTGCCTTAGTAAGTCTTAATAGAAAGGAAGCTAAATGAATCAATATTCATGTCTTTTCAGTTTCTTTGGAGATTTTGGTTTCATGTTTGGAGGCAATCCTCGTCAGCAAGACAGGAACATTCCAAGGGGAAGCGACATTATTGTGGACCTAGAAGTTACGCTGGAAGAAGTGTACTCCGGAAATTTTGTGGAAGTAAGTTAGGCAATTTGCTTAATTGATCTCCTTTGCTTATATAAATCTGTTTTTCAGGCTTCATTATTAGAAATAGTTTTCTGTCAGTGAATGAATCTGAGGGAACATCAAAAATATCCTTGGGACCATTTAGAATTGCAGTGCATGGTGAATGTTAGGTAACTGTTTTCAGTTTTGTTTCAGTACTACATGCTTGTGAAAGAAACAATAGGAGAGCAATTCAAATTAATCGGTGGCCTTATTTATACACAACAGGACACTGTAACTTTTTTCCAGACAAAGACACTTTGCCTTTGATGACAGACATCCTCCAAAAAGTAATGAGTGGAACCAAGATAAAAGCTAAATTTTATTTCTGTTACACGCATATTTAATTATATTTAAAATTAAGTATAATGGCTGTGATTATCATCTAGAAGTGTAGGAATTTAGCTAGGATTTGAAGTGTCCCCTATAGCTTTTACTTTCACATTTTCCCAGTCAGAATGCTAACTGAAAATCCAGGGCATAATTTGTGATTGTTTATATTATATTAAGTTTATTTATGCTACAAAATCTAAATAGGTGTATTGTAAATGAGATGTTTGCTTTATTCATTTGAGAGGGCTAAAGTGTTGTTTATTGTAAAGTTTGCATCCAACAATATCATTCTTTACCTGTTTGCAGGTTATTAGAAACAAGCCAGTTGCAAGACAGGCACCAGGGAAACGAAAATGCAATTGCCGGCAAGAGATGAGGACAACCCAGTTAGGCCCAGGACGGTTCCAGATGACACAAGAAGTTGTCTGTGATGAGTGTCCCAATGTCAAGTGAGTTTGAGGTTCTGTGGCTATTTGATGCTTGAGTAATTGACAATCTTACATAATTGTTAAAAATAGAGAGGAAGGATGATTCCATTTCCAGTATGAGCCACAAGGTGGCGTAGAGTGTTGTTGGTTTTTTTATGGCTTGAAAAGACAAGGGAGAAACTTTTGTACCTGAAAATCTTCAGGGTGACTGAAAGGAGCCCTTTCAATTGCTCTGTCATTATAACATCCCTGGTAGATTTGTTCTGCCAAATAAAAGTTGCAATGCAGTGCTTCAAATTCGAACGGGGGAGGGGGAACATATTTAGAGGAGGTAGCACCTGCTGACAATTCTTTAAATCAAATGTATCTTTTATTAAGGAGTGACTACAATGTAGTCTTCTACAATGTAGAAGACACTATGCTAATCCAGAAAGGCATAATTGTTTTAAGGGATTTCCAACAGGTGCTTTGTGAATGTCTATACATTTGGCCTTCAAATTTTTACCTGTGTAGAGCTATCCCTCTTATAACAGTGTTTCTCAATCTTCACAACTTTAAGATGCATGCACTTCAACTCCCAGAATTCTCCAGCCAGCATGGTAGCTGATGTCCACACGTCTTAAAATTACCAAAGTTGAGAAACATTGTTGTACAACATATATATTTAGCTAAGGTTTGAGGTGTTCCCTGTACCTATGTAAATGAAGTTGCACTCATAAATTTACGTAACTCTTGCAGAATTTGTACGTTATGGACTATTTTGTAAATAAACAAAAGTAATCAAACAATTTTTAAAAAATTTATAATGTGATTCAAATTAAACTATTAGGCATCACAGAATAGCACAATCTTTAAACCGTAGCAATAAAAAAATTATAAAACAGTGATTTGCATCCTTTTGGTTCCTAATTGTATGTATTGCTCCCTTTAACATCAATGATCCTAACAGTCCTAATTGCTCCATTTAACATCAACATCCTAAACAGTTTATTAGGATAGTTATGAATGAAACCCTTTATTTTCTCATGTGGTAAAACTATCTATCCTTTTGGCAAAAAGTCTGCATGTCATGCACATTCTTTGATTGTCTAGAGTGAGCTCTATGTTTGAGATCTCAGACAGGCTCAATGATGTTGCAGTCAGGAGACTGTGACTGCCACTCTAGAACCTTTACTTTGTTCTGCTTTGGCTCTGAAAGCCTAGCTTTAGGTATCAGATCATTGTCATGTTGGAAAGTCCAAGTGTGTCCCATTCACAACTTTCAGGTTGCCCAAATATTCGAGGGTATGGGAATTTTTGAACAGAACAATTTTATTATTTCCTTTATTGCTATGGTTTGTTTTATGATTGCAATGTTCTTAGATGCCTGATTGTTTAATTTGAATCACATGACAAAAATGTGTAAGTAAATTCATGTTCACTTATAAAATGATCCACATCTTAAAAATTCTGCAAGAGGCATGTAAACCTATGAGGGATTTATTGCAAGGGTCATGTAAACCTAGGACAACTGTAAGCATGAGTAGATTTAAACTAACATTTGTAAAATAGAACACAATATAGTCTGATTGAAAATACTTAAGATAATGCAGTGTTAATGCAGTGTTAAAGGGAAATCTCAGCTTTCATATAAATATATTTATTGTTTAACTGTTTGATATTTTCCTGTTTCTCAGACTTGTGAATGAAGAACGAACGTTAGAGGTGGAGATAGAACCTGGCGTTAGGGATGGGATGGAATATCCCTTTATAGGGGAAGGTACATCTTTTAATTTTTATTCTTTAACTTTTGACATTTTATTGGAGGTTATAATTTATGGGAGGTGTGAAAAACTTCAAATTGATGAAAATAAACTGAGGGTTGGAAATTTGGACCTTAATTTGGACTCTGCTTTTTTAAATATACTTGGAACATTTTGTGCTTTTGAAAAAATATTTCCTATAACACTACTAAAATTTAAATATATACAGAAGATATATAATCTTGTGCAGAAGATTATTTATCTTCTGTAAATCTGACATTTTTCCTTTCTCTTTTTTATTGTATAACCTTTTGGCCAATGTCTACATAATAATTTTCAAGAGAACTTGGCTGTGAGTTCCTATGACACTAGAAATAGAAACCTTGTGTGTCAGTCTTATCATCCTTGAATTTTTTATCGTTGTTGCTGCAACACTACCTGTTTTTATTCTTGTTGCCAGATATTTCATAATCTGAATAAATTGGATAATGATTATATCACAACTATGTGCTAACCATAGATTTTTATGCAGACCAAAAGAGATAGTTTAGTAAGATTTCACATTCAGTCTAACCAGTTGTAAGCTTGTATTTTTAGACTTTTGCCTTAATAATGTATACCAATTTTTTTTAGTTCACTTTACATATTGAATTTCATTAACTTACAAGGACAGAGTTCGAGGAAAAAGTCCCCATCCTGGTAGATCATGCCATTATAGAAATCTTAAAGAAATATTGACCTAAGGTCTCACTATAAAGAGATGGTTTAGTTATGAAATATTTAAATATACCTAACACTTGTTGAAACTTCACCAGGAGAACCTCATGTTGACGGAGAACCAGGTGACTTGCGCTTCCAAATAAAAGTTCTTAAGTAAGTTTCTCTGCTTTAATTTACCAATGTTTTTTTCAATATTAGCTATCAATGAACACATTTGCTTTAGTGGTACTAGCAATTAACATTTTTGCATGAAAAAATATTGTGCAATCAAAGGCTTTGGTGGGCAGATTATTCCATTAAACCAGTGATGCTCCGACTGTAAGATTATCCTTCAGAGCAAGAAGTACATAGAGCATTAAAAGTGTTTGCTTCTGGGAAACAGTGGTGGCCTGAAGCAGACTAAACCTTTCTCGACTATTACCAAAGACTAGGTGAGTCGAGTTATTTCTGGAAAAAATATCTGCACTGAATGTCTAAAGATGATTTCAAAGGAAACACGCAAAGAGTTGCTGTGAAGATCTAAAAGTTTTTTTCTATGCCATATTATGACAGATCCAGAGATATTTTACACATATAAACACTAGTACGTAAAAGTAGAATTAATATCCCTATGGTGTTAGGACAAATGCTAATTTAATTCTAATCATGACTCAAAAAATTACCATAGTTTGCATGATTGTACTCACTCAAATTTCAAAATGATTTAAATGGATTTTTTTCCAGAAAATTAATATATAATTTCCAATTTGTCAGAAATTTTAAATGATAATATTTTTTAATTTCACATGTTGTAAAAAGTGAGTTTGCCATGCCAGAAGAAACAAAAAATACTAATACTCTAATATGTTGACTACAGGCATCCAGTCTTTGAAAGAAGAGGAGATGATTTATATACAAATGTTACCATCTCACTTGTGGAAGCTCTTGTTGGATTTGAAATGGATATTGCTCATTTAGATGGACATAAGGTAAGGTAGAAGATTACTTTGTCTGAAAACATTTTCAAAGAATCCTTTTGTATCCATAATACACATGTTGGCAATAAGATATAGTACAGATTGTCCTCGACTTACAACAGTTCATTTAGTGACCATTAAAAGTTACAACGGCATTGAAAAATGTGACTTATGACCGTTTTTCATAGTTACAATCTTTGCTGCATCTCCATGATCATATGATCAAAATTCAGACACTTAGCTACTGGTTCATATTTATGACAATTGCAGTGTCCTGGAGTCATGTGGTTAGCTTTTGCGATCTTCTGACAAGCGAAGTCAATGGGGAAGCCAGATTCACTTAACAACTGTCTTACTAACTTAACAACTGCAGTTATCCACTTAACAACTATGGCAACAAAGGTCATAAAATGGGACAAAACTCACTTAACAAGTGTTTCACTAAACTACAGAAATGTTTGTCTCAGTTGTGGCCATAAGTCGAGGACTATCTGTATTGACCTGATTATTTTTGGTAAAATACTTCCCACTTAAACATGTTAATCCTATTGAAAATATATGTTTTGTTTTTGTTTTTTGTTTTTTTGGTTAGGTCCATATTGCCCGTGATAAAATCACAAAACCTGGAGCCAAGCTGTGGAAGAAAGGAGAAGGTCTTCCAAACTTTGATAACAATAACATCAAAGGCTCCCTTATCATTACATTTGATATTGAATTTCCAAAAGAACAGCTGACTGGAGAACAGCGAGAAAGTATGTATCATAGTACTGTAATGATAACTCAGAAAAAACATTGACTTACTAAATTCATTACCTTGGTTGTCAACATATTAATGCTCAGAATGTGGAAATCTAGAGGGTACAATCTGTTCAAAAGAGCCAGAAATAACAGAAAGTTTAAGGAGGCATAAAATAGAAGCTGCCCTCTAAATGTAATTAAATAAGGTGCTATGGCTCAGCAGTTAAGATCCTGACCATGTCAGCTGGAAAGCTGACAGCCCATTTCAAGACAACATGCACAACAGGGTGAGCTCCTGTCAATGCCTGCCAACAATTCCCCAATTCCTGCCAACCTAGCAGTTTTAAAGCATGCAAATGCAAGTAGATAACTGGGTACCACTTCACTGGGAAGGTAACAGTGTTCCATGCACCCCAGCATATAGTCATGCTGGCCACATGACCACAGAAGTGTCTTCAGACAACGTTGGCTCCCTTGGCTAAGAAACGGAGATGAGCACCACCCCTATATGGACATGGACAGGGGAAACGCTTACCTTTAACGTTAAATTCAATAGCTAGCAACAATGGGGTCTTTAATTACCCTGACATCTTTTGGTAGAGAAATCTGGGGAGAAATTTCTGACATCCCTAACTGACAATTTTCCAATTTTTAAGGAATGAAAAAAAGTACTAAAATTAGGGTAACCTGGTAATCATGCTAACCATGTTTTTGATGCTAACCAGAAGGTTGAAGTAGAAGCAGAAGGAACATTGTGGGAAACTAAACATGTTGGCTGCCTTTGTGGTTCTTAGCATAAAGAAACATTTAAAGCTTAAATGTACTCAAATAGAAATGCTAGACATCAATAAAGCAGATTTTAATAAATTCATCAACAACAAATAGTACACCATGTCAGAAGCTAATAAGATGAAACAGTGTAAGAAGCTACAGTGGCTACACAAAAAAAATTAGTGGAGATCTGAAAAACAGAACTGACACAGAAATGGAGAGAGGAGATGATCACGAAGAAAAAAGTACTTGGTGATTTCCAAACTCATTCAAAAACCCTACGGTTTTGTTTAGAGATGCTAAGAACCATAAAAATAACTGTTTTGAAACAAAGTAGATTTATTTATTAAATTATGCAGCCCCATAGTAGCATACACTTTTAAAAGCAGTTCATTGTAGCATATTAAGAGATCTGTGCTAGGATCACTTATAGTACAAATTTTAGAAGATATATTGTAAATAGCAACCAAGAAAGCATCCATTATCGTAAATTTGAAATTAGTCATTATAGAATGAAATGGCTAATCTTAAAAGTCGTTGGGATCTTTTTCAGGAGGGCACCTGGCTTGTTCTTATTCTGCTTTAACTATTTGTCAAAACAATGTGAATGTCTCCTTTTCAAAATAATTGAATATATCCAGATAGTCCTTGCCTTACAACAGTTCATTTAGTGACTGTTTGAAGTTGCGACAACACTGAAAAAAGTGACGACCATTTTCACACAGCCATTGCAGCATCTCCATGGTCATGTGATCAAAATTCAGATGCTTGGCAACTGGTTCATATTTACGATGGTTGCAGTGTCCTGGAGTCATGTAATCAACTTTTGCAACCTGCTGACAAAGTCAATGAGGAAGCCAGATTCACTTAACAACCATGGTACTAACTTAACAACTGCAGTGATTCACTTAACAACAGTTTCAAGAAAGGTTGCAAAATGGGGCAAAATTCACTTAACATAAATTTTGGACTCAGTTGTGGATCAGTCGAGCACTACCTATAGTATGATTGAAGGTTTCCTCTCTGAACTGTTTTGAGTAATATACTAGTTGAGAATTGAGAATAATGACTGTTTTTCCCCTTAATATAGTAGCTGTCTTGAGTGTATTGTATTGTGATTGTGATTTTATTATTTTGCAGGTCTCAAACAATTGCTGAAACAAGCATCTGTTCAGAAGGTGTATAATGGACTGCAGGGCTATTGAGACTGAGACAAATGGACTTTCTTGTGGATAAATGAAATAAGTACTGTAAACTGCAGTCTTTTCTGCTGGTCATTGTAGAACAAATGCAGAGGGTGGAGTAACCTCTGAAACCTCTTTTTTTACAATAGCAAGGATAATTCTGGGATGGATCAGAAGACAACAAAGAAAATGTCTTTATTCTGGATACAACTGGTGCTCTATTTGGAGCAATTAGGCTCCAGCAGTTGAGAGAGAGATCGTGTTTTTAACAGAATTAGCACACTGAAGTTCCGTTTTCAAATATATTTTGATGTTACTTTCTTTGCCACTCTTAATGAGTTTTCATAATTTTTTTCATGATTCCTTTATCTTGGATCACCTTGGTTTTGAGATGTTCTGTGGCCCATCTTGGAGTTACACGTATCCCTATCTTTCTTATTCAAATTTGAGGCATGAGCAGATAATAGCTACTTCTGCAAATTGCTGGCCTCTCTTCTGGTTAAACTTGTTATTTACAGTTGTAGAAGTGTTAAGTTTTGCCACCATCCAGAGGGGATCTTTGCAAGTTAACACTTAGAAATGTTAAATTGAGAGAAACTGGTTTAAATGAAATGAGAGCCTTTTTGTCATTGCACTTAGAAGAAAATGTGCTATGTTGTTTTTGTTCACTTAGATAGGAGCTGTTAGGGTTTTTTTTAACAGAGCTCTATATTGGTATTTCCTCTAATTTGCAGTTACAACATTTTATGTAACTAGATAAGTAAGAATACTGAATTATAAATTTGTGGGAATCTTGGGCCAATTCATATTTTAAGTAGGGCATATGTTTCCAGAAGTGCAAAGTATGGATTCTGAGTGTTTAGAATTTCCCAGATATTTTCAAATTACGCATATTGCACAGTGTAGGGTACTCGTTCCTATAAATATTGGCATATTTTCATTACATACAACAAAGATACTCTAACTGCTCACATGACTATAGGACCATTGGACACGGTATGGTTAGGAAGGCACATAGTTTCTATTTTTCCCAGTCTCTTGGCTAATAGGCACACCCATAACTCTCTCATGCAGACTTTTGTGTATTTTGAAGTATCATATTTATATATCTACTGAAAAGATGGCTGCAGTTTCTGACCCTAGATCAGCCTCTTAGTCTCAAGAATGACCTAGCAGTAAATAATGTTTATTTCCTTGACTGAAAATGAAATTGCTTTATTTAATCTGGAAAACCAGTCCACTGATATTTACCAACAGCATTGTATTATAATGGATGGAACTGATGAAGTCACTATATGAATAGAGAACAACAAAAAGGCCAGCAGTGAAATAAATAGCCACAAACTGTGATAGATTGGAATAACTTTATAAAAAAAACATCCAGCCAATTTTGACATTCGTTCTTCTGTTTTAAGAACTGTAAATTCTACAAATGAAAGGAAATTTAGACAGATAAAAGGCTTTTTAAAAAAAAATATATAACTAAATATGTGATTATGCCAGCTAATAACTGAAAACCCCCAGGTCTAAATTCTAGTGAACAGCTAATAAGATTCTTAATTAGCTGAGCATTTTTGGATGATCTTTAGAGCACTTAGAAGTGATGAACAGGGAACAGTTTCACAATTGTTGGCCGCCTGCTCAGTATTATGAGGATAAAATGCATGGAGTTATCTCATGGTTTCTTGGTAAGCACTGTAATCCTAAGGATCCAGAAAAAATAGTGGAATCCTAATTTCTAGTAAAATTCTGAAGACATTCTATAAAAATCTCTTGAGAGATGCATTTCTAGCTTGACCCAATTAAATTTAAAACATACAGTTGCTAATTCTGAATGCTCTTAAAGGTCCACAGACTTATAAGATTTCTCACATCACTGGATTTATCATCATAAATTGTCTTTGGAACTACAGGAATGGAGGGAAGTATAGAAAGAGCCACCCAAAATCAACTGAAGTGTATCATATTACCATCAGTGTATTTCCTTTGTTAAAACTCTAATGTGATCTGATCAGAGATGCCTAAAATTCTTCATACAACTATAATTGTATTGGGATCCTTCAAAGATGAACATAAAAAGAAACAAAAAAATTTGGGCATTTTAGATTTTTATACTGTATTTGCCTGATGGATAAAGGAATAAAAGAACATGCAAATCCGATTGTTAAATACCTCCCAAAAATAAGGTATAGCACAGTGCAAATTAAAACATTGCTGGCAGAACATAATAAAATAGAACATGGTCACAATAAAAAACCAGCACAAAATGAAAATAAACAGGTATATACTGACACAGCATGATAAAAAAAAATACTGCTTTCCTACACAAAAAAAAAATCCTACAAAAGAATGTCTGCTTTTTTCTAGATCAGCCAAGGGTTGATGCATTGGTATGACAGGCTTGTTGCCTGAGCTCAATATTGTGGCTGAGAAAGAGTGACTGCCCAGAGTCACCCAGCCGGCTTTTATATCTAAGGCAGAACTAGAACTTAAGTCTCCTGGTTTCTAACCTGATGCTCTCAGCATGATAAAATGCAATGCTGTATGAAAACTGGCATATTGAGTTGAGTTGGATTAAAAGTGACTGACTCAAAGTGATGAATGAACTCTGTGGTTAGGTGGGAACTTGAGCCTGGGCCTCCTAGTCCAAAGCCACCTATCCCAGCTGAAGTTTCTTTCAAGGAGAAAAGGCAATCATTTGTTCAGATAAATACAAGATGCCTATATTTTTCATTGTGGCAGTGTGTTTCCCCACACACTTACGAGTCCTGCATGTTTCTCTTCCAATCGGCTCCATTGAGAAACCAAGAAAGCTGATAGTTCGTCTGCGTGTCAGTGCTGCTATCTTTTCCCACCTGTGCACAAGAACAGGCAAACTGCTAATCCCATTAGAGCAAGAGCACCGATACTGATTCCTATCACCAGCGGTGTATGTGAAGGTCCTTCACGTTGCCCTGCAAAAGAAAATAGAAAATTTAGGCCTGCTTTTAGGTTGTATTTGCGGGGGGAGGGGGGGTTGTGGATGACGATGGAGTGGGAGAGGGCAGGAACAACATGTTAAAATGACTGCCAACACAGCTGTCATATCAAATACTATCTCAATAGGAAGTCTTTTGCAGGAAGAAAATGCTAAAAGGAAGCGTCTAGTGATGATTTACTATACAGACATGGATTTTCTTCCCCAAGCTAGAACTACCCTGGACGACACACATGCACTATTTATTTTGTACAATAGTTTGCACTAGGTGGTGGGATCACAGACCCTGTTCTGCCCATCTTCACATCACCTTATCAAATACTCCCTTTTTACCTCCCCTATAGCCCCTCTTTGGGCTAGAGTCAGGGAGACTGGATGGAACTGATCATATACTGGCTGGATGCCCTTCCTGACGATCAGGTATTTTCCTGTTTCGTTATGCATTTCTAAAGTTATTACTTTCTATTAAGGAAAAGCAAAATACTACAAAATTTTGCTGAAGTGTTGAGATGACAGCGCTACTTTTCTACTTTTCATATCCTTTCCTCTGAGAATTAGTGAATAAGAAGAATTGACTGAGCCAGGATAATTTGTCAGGATATCTGCCTAGCCAAGGGCTTCTCTGCAACTACCAGTACCAATTGTCTCACATACCAGTAATGGCTTCTTTGTTGTTAGTATGCAACTTTACAAAGTTGACACATGTTTCTTGTAGGAAGAACTGTAGATTGGTGGTTGTCTCTTGGAATTGATTCAGCTTCTTACTGGTATAATTGGCCACCAAAGTGTTAGATAAACCTTCCCAGTTATTACTCTTTGTGTGAAATTTCAGGAAATCACTCCCATTCAGCAAAATCTTGTAGAAACTTCTGGTGCCATTTTCAGACACTTCGCATCCCTTTATGCAATATAGGGATATGGGATCTGCAATCAAAAAGTCCATTAGAAAAATATGTAGTAAATATTTATTTGAACATCACACACAACGTAATGGAACATAATAGAACAAAGGAAGCACTCAAACGGAGGCTTGCGAATATTCTTATACAACATGCATGTTTCCAATTACTTGCTTTATCATAACTTCAATAGAATCAATAGAATTTTTAATTTTTTTAAAAGTAAATATTACCAATTTCCAAAAATCTAAAAGTAAAATAAAATAAGTGAAAGAAATATAAAAGGCAGAGGAAGGGAGAGTTACGAAAGTGGCTTCTAATCTTCAATTTTACTTCCCTGTTAAAGGTCTCTTTTAAACAGATTTTGTGGACATCTATTAGATAATGTAACTCCTTATTTTTGCTGCCAGTGCTATGAATCATGGAGTTGGACGGAACTGTACAAATTATTTAATCCATCCCCTGTGGCATCTATTAGACCATTTCTGACAGATGACCAACTTCTATTTGGCCTTCAGCAAAGGAGAATTGTGGCAACTTGTTCCTCTGGCTGACAGTTCAGAAAAATCAGGATTTCTAGCCTAAATTACTTCCTTGCAGTTTTAACTCACTGGGTTTGATCCTGCCCTCTAGAACATTAGAGAATACATCCACTTATATCTGATAATCCTTCCATTTTTTAAAGTCTATCATATCTTCCTTCAGTTCTTCTGTAGCCAAACATATTTGAATCCTTTAATCATTCTTTATATGGCTTCGCTTCCAGATTCTTTACCATCTTGGAAATCATACCCTGAACCTGCTTCAATTTCTAATTGCCCTTTTTGACCTTTAGAGCCCCAAAGTATTCAAAGAGCTTGATCATAGCCCAGATCTTTTTTATGTAGACTACTGCCAACCAATATCCCCCATGTTATACTTGGGTCTTTTCTTTTTCCTACCCAGATGTGGAATATTATGTTCTATTAAATTCCATTCTGTTTATTTCAATGTACTACTATTCAAGTTGTTTGAATCTTCCATCCCCATGAAGTATTGGCCATCCCTCCCTCCTTAGTACTGCAAATTTTGTAAGTGTCCTCTCAACTCCCAAGTTCTCTCAACTCCCGTTAATAAAAAATAAGTGTCTTCTCAACTCCATTTAATAAAAAGTTGAACAGTATAGGAATATGGACTGAGCTCTTTGACTCTACACTACTGACTTCCCTCGAGCTGACATGCAGCCATAACTAGTACTCTCCAAAGTTCACATAACTATGGTATGAGCTAGGCCCTATTTTATCATTTTATGGAGAATACCTTGAGAAACTCTCAAAGTCTTTGATGAGTTCCAAATGCAGCATGGCCGCAGCATTCCCCTCATCTAACATATTAACTAACAAAAGAACATTAGCCTGTCATGTTTTGTTTGCAACTAACCCATATTAGCGCCTGTTAGACATAGGCACAGTTATCTAATGATCACAAACATGTTGTTTATCAATTCCATACCTCTGATAAAATAATTCCATTTACTCTCACTCTTAACAGGAGACAACCTCTGTTCAGGTGTTAATTTGAAATTTTAGTTTTAGCAGAAAGAAGGGGTACAATATAAAATAGATGTGGTAACATCACTTGTAAGCAGAGGTGGGTTTCAGCAGGTTCTGACCAGTTCTGGAGAACTGGTAGTGGAAATTTTGAGTAGTTCAGGGAACCGGTAGTACAAATTCTGACTGGCCCCGCCCCCATCTATTCTCTGCCTCCCATGTCCCAGCTGATCAGGAGGAAATGGGAATTTTGCAGTAACCTTCCCCTGGATTGGGGAGGGAATGGAGATTTTAGAATATCCTTCCCCTGCCACACCCACCAAGCCATACCCACAGAACCAATAGTAAAAAAATTTGAAACCCACCACTGCTTGTAAGGCTGGAATTTTTCAATTCTTTCATTATGTCTTGTTACTGGGTAGTAAGGCTTTGCTTTTGAAATTGCTTTTAGAAATTACATTGCATACATTTCTCAACTCAAAATAGTGGAAATGATATAGTCATTTTTTTCATCAATCATAAATGTTGGTGCTCAGCAATACAGGTTTTCTTGGCAAAAAGTCTGTTGCCTTAACATATACTCCCAACTATTGCCACCTTAAAACCTCCTTCATTACTCACAGGATATGATCTTTTCCTTTGAGAGTATCATAACCATTCCCTGGAAGCTCTGCAGGTATTTGTGAAGTTTGCTTTCTGTCTGTTCCCAGAGGTTGGATGCCTCTAATGGTAACAGCTGGCTCACGTTCAATTGTTCAGTGTGACTCTCCAAGCTATGGGTCAGTATCCCATCTAGGGTGGCATTGCCTACAAATTTCGCAGAGTTGCCTTCTGAAAAGTTGGCGGTCAATCTCATGATGAAGGTATGAGTTTCTGAGAATAATTTTAAAAAAAGGAAATAATCAAGCCAGTGGAAGCAATAGTTTAAGTCTCTTCTTCACAGTCCACTGCTTCTGGCTGAACAGGTGGAGGATGGCAGGGGTTTGCTCAATCCTCACCTTCCCTCCCCTTAAAAAAGGAAAGGAAATCAGCTTGGCTGATCTTTTTATCTCATTTTTCTCTCCCTTTGTTTGAAGGCATCCTGTAATCTTAACTGAAAAAAGCAGAGAGATTAGTACAGGAAGTATTACACATTCAGGAAGGAGGGGTTGCCTGCCTAATTTCCCCTTTGAAAAGATGTTTTTCATAGCACTGACTGTGGCACTGGATAACTGCCAAGGCACTATATGATCCAGACTGACAGGCACCATTGTTTATGGTGGCCTCAACATTCTTCCTCTAGTGCAAAAAATGTGGCTAAAAGGGAGAATCTATCACTTCTGAGATGATCCACCGTCCACCAGGATCGGTTATGGGCAAATCATTTTCTTGATCTCCTGTCAAGTTCTCTAGTTCAACTTATTTTTAATTTATTTTGAATTGACCAATTTGTGGGGCGATACTTTTTGATGGCTGGAGCTATGCTTAATATTCTGGGGAAACCAAAGTTTCCCATGGTAAACAATGTAATGATGCAATTGTGTCAAGATTTTGGAACTGTATTTTGTTTTTATTTAAAAAACAATGTGAAGCTGATTAACACTATGGTTGTTATTTGAGCTGTACTTTAAAATATGCAAGAGTGAAGATAGGAAAAAGGAAAGTAATTGGCTCACCATATAGCTGGGAGGAGAGAAACTGTTTTTGCAAGGTGCGTTTGCCAATAATAAAATAGGAGATAGATTCAAGATTGAGTCACTACTCCTAAAAAACTGCGGAATACGGGTGCGTTTGGAATGCATGGATGTATATGGGGCATGTGCCTGTACATGAGAAAAAACTTCAAGCTTAAATAAGAGAAGCTCTCTGATGTTCCTCAGGCTCCATTAAAATTGGATACCAGACTTATCTTATGGAATCTTTCCTTATTTTAAAACATGGCTATTCTTTAGAACATGGTAACTATTGCACAATATCCCACCCCTGAGGAATCTTTTTAGTTAATCATTTGCACAAATTTGTCCTGTCTACTCCAAAAGGAATAGTCCTAAATTCATTCTATGCACGAGGCTGAAAATTATTACTAATCTGTTCCAATTAACATTTCTGCATCTTTCATCGTCACTCTTGGAAGATAATAGGATTTTACATACAAACAGACATTTACATGATTATAATATGGTTATTTGGGTCTAGTACTAATTTCCAAATCATGACTGGGAGTTCAAAACATATTTTTTTATAAATTTCAGAATGTCATTAAAATATTTTTACTGACTTGGATGCAGCATGAAACAAAAACACAGATAAAGTTTCAATCCAATCACTCTATTTCCGCACACATGTACTTAGAAATCACTTCCACAGATTTCAGCGGGATATATTCCCCAGTAAATGATATTTAGGGTTACTGAATTAGTTAAATATTTTTAAAACCCAACATAAATAAAAAAAATATATTTATTTTCTACCTAAACAATAGTAAGATTAGCCCCAGGCAAATAATTTTAAGGAGACTATTCTGTAACTTGGTACTATAGATGATCCACCATCAGGTATATGAATTAGATCTGTGAAAATAAGCAGTATGACTAAGAAAGAGAAAGATCCATGGATAAGCATGTTAATCTTTTACAGCCAAAATTGCAGTGTTAAAGACTAACGCATTTATTCTGCTACTTTTCACAACTCACATTCATAGAGTGTTTAGCCAGCTTTATATTCACCCTTCCTGCTCCTTACACAGAAATCTAATGAAACCACACAGAATACTCACTACTTCTAGTTTTAAATTAAGCCAACATGATTTTCCAAACTTACCTTCACCATATACCCAGTGATAGAGAGCCCAAGACTGGAGAAGAATTTGCAGGAGAAACATTCCCAGTCAGGAGTCACTTATTTACAAAGCCAGAAACACTTCAGTATTGTTAGTAAAGTAAGGTATCTGAAAAGGAAACCTCCAAGGCTTTTATACGTCAAGCCAAGCACCACCAGAAATCAGGGAGTTTCATTTGCCAGGACTGGGGCACGGCTGTCTGGGAAAAGGCGGGTGGAGCATGTTTTCATCTTCCTATTTCCTCATGTTCAGCAAAGGAACTTTTTTCCTTTCCAGATCCGCCTCCTTTTGCTTCTCCCACAGCTGTGCAGGCTGTAGCTGGAAAATGGCTTTAAAATGCCAAGCATGACTCTGTTTTTGCCAAGTATAGTATTTGGAATAGAGACTGAGAGACAAGGCAAACAAAACATGAGAAAAAGATCCAATCAAAATATCAGCAAAAATAATATTCACAAAGGACAGAAAGAGTGCATCTGCAGACAGTATTTATTTATTTATTTATTCGGCTTATATGCCGCCCTATCTCACAATGGACTCAGGGTGGCTCACAATAATAAAAACAAGCCACAATATAAAATAAAGTCTAAAATTTAAAAGATTTAAAATTAACCCTTAAAACCCCATTATCAGTCCAGGTCAAGGGAATTAAACAACCAAGTTTTTAATTCACGGCGGAAGGTGCGAAGGTCAGGCGCTAATCGGAGTTCCAAGGGAAGTTGATTCCAGAGGGTGGGGGCACCCACCGAGAAGGCTCTACCCCTGGAGGTCGCCAGCCGCCACTCTCTAGCTGACGGCACCCTGAGTAGGCCCTCTCTATGGGCGCGAACCGGGCGATGGGATATCGTTGCTATATCCAGTATAACCTGGATCATAGTACCGTTTGAAATTTCAAGTTTTGAAATTAGGTATATAAAGATATTTTATTGCACACAACCCAAAAAGAGATATTCCAAGACTGCAGCCTTAATTTAATTTAATTTAATATTTAAATTTATATACCGCCCTTCTCCCGAAGGACTCAGGGCGGTGAACAGCCAGAAGTAAAAAAACATCAAATACAAAATTTAAAAACAATTTTAAAATATACTAAACAATTTGGCCCGACAGTTAAAATCCCCCATTTAAAAGTTCAAATTAAAATTACACAATTGAAGAGTTAGGCCAGCCCGGCTTGATGAAATAAAAAAGTTTTGAGGGCCCGACGGAAAGTACGTAAATCTGGAATCGTCCATATCTCTGGGGGGAGCTCATTCCAGAGAGCAGGTGCTCCCACAGAGAAAGTCTCCCCCTGGGGGCCGCCAGTTGTTTGGCCAACGGCACCCGGAGGAGCCCCTCTCTGTGGGAGCGTACTGGCCGGTGGGAGGCTCTCGGTGGTAGCAGGCGTTCTTGTAAATATCCAGGGCCTAAGCCATGGACCACTCTAAAGGTGGTCAACAACACCTTGAATCGCACCCGGAGGGCCACTGGGAGCCAGTGCAGCTCACGCAGGAGCCTTGAAGAGAAACATACCATAGAATGTCTTGGGTCCAATATCTAACTGAGACAAATACAACCCAGGCAACATTCATTTTTGCCTTTATATGCTGTATATACATACTATGTCCATAGTTCACCTAACCACATGGTCTGAGACTGTTATTGTATGCCTATTCTGCAAAGACAGCCAGTATGAAACACAGGCAGTCTTTGACTTCTGACCACAATTGTTACTAAGTGAGACAATTGTTAAGTGAATTCTGCTCTATTTTATGACCTTTCTTGTCCCAGTTCTTAAGTTAATAATTGCAGTTAAGTTAGTGACATGGTTGTTAAGTGAATCTAGCTTTTCTATTGACTTTGCTTGTCAGAAGATCACAAAAGGTGACCTTGGGACACTGCAGCTGTCATAAATATGAGTCAGTTGGCAAGAGCACCAGCGGGCCTACCGTCCCTGTCCTAATGTTTCTTCTATTTGTACCTATTTTATGTATCCAATCTGTTAGATCAGGCGCAGGAAGAAGACAAGACCAGCGGGGTCTGCTCAACAAGTTTTATTCAGCTCTTAACTAAGTCAGAACAGACGAACAGACGAACGGCTGTGCTGCCGGAGCCCTTTTTATAGCGCTCCGGCAGACCAGCCGTCCAATGACAGCGGTTTAACTTTCCCGCCCGGAGGATTAACCAATCCCCGGCCGGATGTCCTTATAAGGACATAACACAATCCATGCTTATACTTATTACCAAATACGTTCTTGACAAATAAAATAAATAAATAAACTGAACTTTAAAGTGTCTGAAATTTGATCATGCTGCAATGGTCATACATTTGAAAAATGGTCATAAGTCACTTTTAACTTTGAATGGTTACTAAATGAACTGTTATAAGTTGAGGATGACCTGTAGTGCTTAGGGTACTGGATCAGAGTGAAGGAGGCCATGTTTAAGAATCATTAAGCCATAAATTACATGACAACAAACCCCAGTAACGGTTATCGTGAAATGGGAACTTAGCCAAAAAGACACTATGTGACGTAATTTTGTAAGTGGGTTTGGTTAAAATCATGACTGTCCCAAAATCACCCTATAAGCTTTCATAGCTAACTGTGGTCTAAAACAACAGGAGCCCCCTAATCAAATCTAATATCCTAAGCATTAACTTATTCTGGTTCTCTTTGTACGATTTTTGCTTGTTTGTTTGTTTTTAATCCCCTTTTATTATTTTTTAAATAAACAAGTAAAATTTTAAAATAAATATCTAATACTCCTTCTTTGTGTTTTCCTCACAACAAAAACTCTGTGAGGTCAGTTGGGCTGAGAGAAAGTGACTGGCTTAAAGTCACCGAGTTGGTATATAGAATAGAATAGAATAGAATAGAATAGAATAGAATAGAATAGAAT
>WNWU01000032.1:17118891-17133775 GCA_012654045.1 Ptyas mucosa | reverse complement strand
ATAGAATAGAATAGAATAGAATAGAATAGAATAGAATAGAATAGAATAGAATAGAATAGAATAGAATAGAATAGAATAGAATTGAATTCTTTATTGGCCAAGTGTGATTGGACACACAGGGAATTTGTCTTGCTGCATATGCTCTCAGTGCAGGGGTGGGTTCTAAAAATTTTTACTACCGGTTCTGTGGACATGGCCAGCCAATCTTATTACCGGTTCTCCAAACTACTAAAATTTTTTACTACCGGTTCTTGTGAACCGGTGCGAACTAGGAGCAACCCACCACTATCTCAGTGTACATAAAAGAAAAGATACGTTTGTAATATTAATAGAATAGCAGATTTAGGCAATGCAATACATTTGCATTGGTGATATACATTTAAGTGCAGAACAGAATTATTATTACATCACCAAGAATTACAACACCAAGAATTACTAAATGCACTGAAATGCTATAGCTCTTACACATAGGACTATTTGTAAGCAGCAGAGGTGCTTCATCATGGCCTTTCTCTCACTTCTTTGCAGAAAACTCAACTGTGGCCTTAAAAGTCCTGCTGGCAGAAACGCACTGGGGAAATTGGAATGAAACATTGCATCAAACCCCAAAACCATAACACTGTAATTATGGGCAGAAGAAAAACAGATCATGTTACATTTCACAAAAGTTAGACATCCTATGAATTTTAAGTTGCTTCTGTCTATGGACAAAACTGCAAACGATCCCATATTTATAACATGCATATGCAGCCTACTTCTGAGTGGCAAGAAGTTTCAACAATTCTTTGCAGTATTTATCCAGTGTTCAGTTTCAACAGAAAAAAGAAAGAAATAGCATATTTCTGAGAGAGAGAAAGAAGCTGAGAACTCAGAACATAATCCTGCTCCCATCCAAATTCCTAAGAGAATGTCTGGTGCCATATAATTCCTGCAAAGAGCAGTATTGACTCTGAGCCTCCTCTTCAAACCCAAATTAATGGGTTTAGTTTTATATCAAAGATGGAGACTGTATAAAACAAAACAAAACAAAAATCTTTCATACATGAAACAAAAACATTGCATTCCAGAAGTTCTACTGAACTATTCTGAATGGGTCACAGTTCGCCAGAAATAAAATCTGGAATGTTTTTGTTGTATATGATTTCAACCAAAAACAAAACCCTCAGGAATAATTTTACATGGAAAAAAGACAAGGCTGGCCTATGTCTCTGAATTTCTGCCCTTGTTTTCTCTGCAGCTTCCAGTGAAGTCCTTCCATCAGCCCTCCCATCCTGCTGACCTTTTTAGCACTAGTCCTCTTTCTCTCCTCTGCAAACCTCAATCAGGCTGCTGCCAACATCCCAATCGAAAACTTGCAGTTCAAAGTACAAACTGTTTTATATATCTCTATTCCAGACTGATTTCTTACTTATTTGAATCATCATTCTATTGTGTATCCACTGCAGGATGAAGGCCTCTTCCTCATGTTTCCAACCACTATGGCCCTGAGCTTTCTTTTGCTGAATGGACCCGCAAAACTTGTTGATGTCATCGATCCATCTTAATTTAGGTCTCTTTTGTGGATGCTTTTTATCAAGTGAAATCCATTCTATGACTGCCTTAGTCCAGCTGCCATCAGTTGTTCTTGCTATGTGACCGGCCCATTTCCATTTCAATTATTTTTACTCTCTTGATGATATCATATACTTTTGTTTGTTCTCTAATCCATGGCAGATCTTCCTATCTTGTCTTATAATGTCAAGCATGTATCTTTCCATGACTCTTTGCACCACTCGTAGCTTTTGTATCGATTGTGAGTTAGTGTCCATGTTTCGCTGGCATATGTTAGAACAAACCTCCCCATATGCCTGAAAAGTTTTCAATCAACTTATTCATATACATGTGCACTTCTCACACAACTTCCCCTTGACTTTTCATGAGCTAAAAATGGGTTATCCCACCTAGCAGTACAATTGCTATGCACATATTAAATGCACATTTCCACAACGTTAACTTTCGACTGTCTTTTCTCGGTGCCTGCATTCACATTATTTTAGCCTAACATTTTGTATAAACCAACTGTGAATCCAGTCACAAATCTCACTTATATCATTAATAGTTAAGTTAACCAAGGACATATTCTCTGAGTATAGCCTGAAAATGGCATTATCTTAAAACATGCACGTTGATAGCTCAAGAGTCAAATTTATAGATTGGGATTGTGTTTAATGGAATCACCTTAACCATTCACAAGGCCATTATGTTTTGGTAACTGAGATTATTGAGTAAATATAGGTCAGATAGGAGAGTCCCAGAGAACAATGAAATGACAAAAATGCTGACAACAGCCATCATGATGTCTATTCACTGTATAGTCAAGATGTCTAAGAAAGATTACATAAAGAATTAGCTGAGCATAACAACATTTTATCCTCTTTTTTGGGAAAAAAAAATAAACCTCTCTTGTACTCTAATCCAGTTTTTTATCCTTAATGAAGTTTCTGGCTGCTACTCTAAAAATGACTGAACGAAGAAAGCAGAAAAACTGGAGCCAGCTAAGCAATTATGAGTCAAGGTCCATGTAAACAGCAACTTCTGAGGAAACAAAAGGCAGCAGAATCAAATGTCAGTGGTAGTAACACAATCAACAATTTTCTTGACCTTCCACTCATAGGTGGATGTGGTTTAGATAGCACATGAGTAGTCATTTTCCACTAATGTTAGCCTCTTTTGACCTAGCCATATAAATATTTTTTCACTCCTTTTTACAACAGCATGACCTTCCTCAATTCCTTCTTTTATACAATTTTATATAATTATTACACATGAAAAATACTTTTATCATTGACCCTTAGAAGAAGAGCCACAAAGATACCAACTGGCCTGGCAGCTTCTTTATAATTTTTTTATTATTTATTTTATTAAATTTATATACCGCCCTTCTCCCCGAGGGGACTCAGGGCGGTGAACAGCCATAAATAAAAAACATATATACAAAATTTAAAAGCCAAATAAAACCGAATTAAACATTGGCCCCAATATTTAAAATCCCAAATTTACAATATTAAAACCCCAAATTAAAATATTTACAATTTAAAATTTCTAAATTATTTTACAACAGAAGGGGAAAAGGGAAGAATTAGGCCAGGCCCACCTGGTGGAACAGGAAAGTTTTTAACTCACGGCGGAAGGCACGGAGATCCGAGATCCTCCGTAACTCTGGGTGGAGCTCGTTCCAGATAGTGGGTGCCCCCACAGAGAAGGCTCTACCCCTGGGGGCCGCCAGCCGACATTGTTTGGCCGACGGCACCCGGAGGAGCCCCTCTCTATGGGAACGTACCGGTCGGTGGGAGGCTATTGGTGGTAGTAGGCGGTCCCGTAAGTACCCGGGTCCTAAGCCATGGAGCGCTTTAAAGGTGGTAACCAACACCTTGAAGTGCACCCGGAAGACCACCGGGAGCCAGTGCAGCTCGCGCAGGAGAGGAGTAACATGGGAGCGCCACGTCGCTCCCATCACCACCCGCGCGGCCGCACTCTGCGCCAGTTGGAGCCTCCGGGTGTTCCTCAAGGGGAGCCCCATGTAGAGAGCATTACAATAGTCCAGGCGAGAGGTGACAAGGGCGTGAGTGACCGTGTGTAACGAGTCCCGATCCAGAAAGGGACGCAACTGGCGGATCAGGCGAACCTGATGAAAAATCCTCCCGGTCACGGCCATCAAATGCTCCTCCAAAGACAGCCATGAATCCAGGAGGACGCCCAAGTTGCGCGCCCTCTCTGCCGGGGCCAATGATTCGCCCCCGATAGTCAGCAATGGTACCAGCTGACTATATCGGGACGTCGGGAACCACGGCCACTCGGTCTTGGATGGGTTGAGTCTGAGCCTGTTCCTCCCCATCCAGATCCGCACGGCCTCCAGACACTGGGACATCACTTCAAGGGCATCGTTGGGGTGGTCTGGAGTGGAGATGTACAGCTGGGTGTCGTCAGCGTACTGATGATATCTCACCCCAAAACCACGGATGATCTCACCCAGCGGCTTCACATAAATGTTGAACAGGAGGGGCGAGAGGACCGACCCCTGAGGCACCCCACATATAAGGGGTCTCGGAGTCGACCTCTGCCCCCCTGTCAAGATGAAGCCTTTGGTATAAAGTCTGAATCATCTGCTTCCTGGTTGTAAAAGGATCAACTGTCCTTGAGGTTGCTCACTCGGTAGCAGCAGTGACATTTGGAGAGGGGAATTGCAAAAAAACAGGCAAGATAGTGGATGAAAATCCCATCCCTTGTGTACATGCATTGGCATCATTTGCATGTACAAAGAGAAGGAGACTAAACAATCCTGCTGCAGCCAGTAACTTACCTATTTTTATTGTCCTAGGCTGCTTTTGCTACCAGGTTCTCTTCATGTGCAAATATTTGGGAAGAGATAGGACTCTAACAGGGAAGGAACATATTATTGATCTTATTTAATTATGGTGTGCTGTTACAGGACAATCGGGGAGAGAAAGAACAGGTCACAGGTTTTGATGTAATAATTTGCAGGGAGATATATGATGAGCAACTGCAATCTAGCTATTACAAGGAGTGGAGGGAAGACCAGTGGCTGAACTCCCTTCCTTTCAGACTACAATCTTATTAATGGCATGACAGTGATGGAAGACCCTTTAGTCCAGTGGTGTCAAACTCAAACTTTCATTGAGGGTCACATCAGGGCTGTGGTTGACCTCGGGGAGCCAGGCGGGTATGGTGATTGGGTGGGCATGGCCAGCTGGGCATCACTCACTGGGCATTGGCGGCTGGTGGGCGTGGTCATCTTGACACCACTCCCCAAACTGCTGGCATGTTTCCTCTTTGCATTGGGTAGACCAAGCCGAAGCCACACTGGCCCGATGTTTCCTCTTCACAATGAGTAGACCGGGCCAAAGCCATGCTGGCCTAAGGTTTCCTCTTTGCAATGGGTAGACTGGGCCGAAGCACCGTGGGCCCGATGTTTTCTCTTCGCATTTGGTAGACCAGGCCGAAGCAACGCGGGCCGTCCCCTTACATTTTCCAGGACGGCCCCGCAGGCTGGATCTGACCACATCACGGGCAGATCCAGCCCGCAGGCCTTGACTTTGACACCCTTGCTCTAGTGGTCCAACTTCTTTAATGCTGAGTCAGTTTCCGACCAAACAACTATCCAGGATTTAATCCTGGACCAAACATTGATTTGGCATTTATCATAAATACCTGGAAAAGAGTAGAGAGGAAATATTTCTCCCAGTTCTGTGGTTAAATTACTGTATAAAGCAGTAGGCTAGCTTGGAAGGTAGTAAGGTATGTGGCCGTAGCATAAGGGACATATTTATTTATTTGTTTGTTTGTTTGTTTGTTTGTTCGGTTTATATGCCGCCCTTCTCCAGAGACTCAGGGCGGCTTACAATGCGTTAAGCAATAGCCTTCATATTTTTGTATATACCTGCTCAGTAGGGCTTTTTGGGCCCCCAGAGCGGTGATCTAGTTTTTATACAAAGTCAGCTTATGCTTGATCCTGGTAGTTAGCAGATGTGAGTTATGATAAAAGTAAGTTGGTAAGGTCAAGGATGCAGTTATAAGGAAGGATGTGAAAGAATGTTAAGGCAAGAAGGCCATAATTTAAGGAAGATGGTTAAAAAAACCAAGGGTCTATCATGAAGGGAGCTTGAGGAATGTACTTATATTGTCAGGGATTTTTAGAAGTCTGATATCAGCATAAGGAATGTGCTAACTTCTGACTTTGTTGTGCACTACATATACGTAATGTGTTTTATTTTGTTTTACTTTGTTGTCCTTCTTTTGGGAATAGCATGTTCTTTGGGCTAAGAAAATAAACTTTTGGGCAGTGTTGAGCTTCAGAATTTAAAGACTGTGGTCTAGGTGATATATTTCTGGATGTTTTGCTGGCAACTGTGTTTAGTAACTTAGTATCCTGAGAGGCAAGGTGAGCAGGGACTAACTGAACTCCCGTCTTTAAAACCGGGTGACCTGACTGTAAGGGAGTAGGCTAAACACCAATCAAAAGTCAAGAATACTGTTGAAGCTGACTGTTTTGTAGCATACAGAAATAACCTAATATTGAATATTACTTCTAAACACACTCTTCCCTCCAGTGGATTTCAAGCACTATTTTGATTTACCAAGGAACTGAGAGTGATGAAATGGACTGCTGGAGAGATTTAGCAGAAATGGAAAATGCTCAGAAGTGGAAAATGTAGCAGTAGATATTGTGAAGAGGGCATAAACCCCAAGGACATGGACTGAATAGCTTCTCCCAAAGTAAATCAGATTCTAATTATGTCGCCATTGTGTCTGCACAAGACTGGCACAGATGTTTTTCCTTCTTGTGAGTCCTTCAAGATAATGGATAAGGAAAAGACAAGGAAAAGAGTCAAAACTGAAGAGATTCACCATAAGCAATTTTCATTGTTGTTTTTTAGATAAGATTAATGAATACTTTTTCAGACTCGTCATTCTGAAGATCTCCAATGACTTTAAATGGTTAACAGGCAATTTCCAAAAATTTCACACTCTCAACATCTTCATTGATGAACTGTTTATCTCTATTCCAATCTCTTTCCTCGTCATTTACTGCTAGCTCTGAGCCCGGTGGTTTGTGTAAGCAGTTAGGATATTCGACATAAATGTCCATTACCCTTCACTTGCTCAGAATGAATGAAATCTGTCATTTTGATGCCTATTTTCTAATGTACAGATATCTCTTTGAGGCTCTTTGCAAGCCCCTTACCATTTACTACTCTGAACAATGTCACAATTTAGCAAATTTGACTATTCAATTAGTCATGCCTGATCACTTATAAAATATGTTTAAAAGCACCACTACAGGACAGAACCCCAGGGGACCTGTCCTAGTTGCATTCCTCTATTATGAGAAAATCAATTTCTAATTCCTATTCTTTATCCAATTGCTCATCCACAAGAGGACCTGCCCTTTTATTCCATTACTTTTAAGCTTACTGAAAAGTGTGCAATGATTATACAGACTTCTTCTTGGACTTTCCAGCCATTTTCATAATTTCAGGAATATATTGGGTCTAAAACTGTACTATTGTGGTTATAAAAACTGCCAAATCCTTCTGGAGTGAGTTTGCCCTTTTGATTTTCTTTTTCACGGGGTATTTTCAATTTTGAGACGTTCCCTTTCTTGAAGTCAAATATAACTGTGAGGGATTTGGTATGTGAATTATCACTTCTTTGAATATTGATATTTTTTTTTAATTCTCCGGAGACTCAGGGCAGCTTACAATGCGCTAAGCAATAATTTTAAGCTAAGAATTTTATTGCATTAAGGACAGTGTTCCTAATCGGTTCATCTAGACATTTCTCTTATTAAATTCTGGGTACTAGTTAAAGCAGGTCTATCAACCTTGATCACAATAAACAACCCTGGCACAACAAACAGCAAACTCGCAGACTTATGTATATGATGTGAGTGGATCGGAGTAGGAAAAGAAATGTATTGGACAATGTTAAGAAGAGAAGTGGGAAAGCAACTTAGAATTCCAAGCATTTGAGGGCCATCCTTGGAAGAACTTGAGATTCCATGTCTTCTCCATCGCACCTAAATTAATTTAGGGAGCAAACCCCAGTAGGAGCCTGCTGATCACTACCATCAACCACTTTCACCACTTGCAGACAAAACAACACCTGGTGCAGACAAATTGACAGTGATTACATTTCCACCACAGCGCCTGCGCTGGCCAGGTAGCCCCGCCCCCGGGACGAAGTCATCGGCCAAGAGCAGCCGAGAGGCGGAGCTTCTCGAAGCCGCGATTCCTGGAGCGCTACTGCTGCTCGTGATTTATCTTTAGATTTCCATTTCATTTTATTTATTTTTATTTTATTTTTTTTGCATCCCGGATAAGGCTTGGAAAAATGGCGGGAACCGATCTAAGCTCAACGGGGCTGGACCTAGAGAAGCTACGCATGGCGGGCGCCGGTGTAGCGTTGGCTGTGCTCACCAGCGGCGGCGACGCACAAGGTCAGTCGCACCGGTCCGCTTCAGTCGAGCTCAAAAACGCCAACTCTGTGTGTGTGTGTGTGTGTGTGTGTGTGTGTGTGTGTGTGTGTGTGTGTGTTTGCGCGCGAGTCACGTGCTGCCAGATGCAACGTGCAAATGAGCGCGGTTAGCACTGAGCGCAGCCTGCTAGCTAGGCTGGAGCAGTAGAGCCTCTGCCCTATGGAGGTTAAGAGTCGAAAATCCTAAACAAAGTCCGCCCTTGAGGGCCTGTTGCAGAAATCTCCTTCACCAGGGAGTTCCTGCTCCGCCTCCCTTCCAAAGCCTGGTTTTACTAGGCGCCCGCATAAGGGCGCCCCGGAGGTTGGCGGAAGCATCTGCCCTCATCGTGGTGGAGGCGGAGGTTAGCGGTGCCTCGTTCAGACCTGGAGGGCTAAGAGATTTCCCCTTTGGACTACTGGGCTTTGCGGCCAGAGCGTCCTCGAATCTGTGACGACCGTGCTTGTTTGACGCAAGCAGCCTCTGCACATTCGCAGAAGGGGATTTCCTCCATGATGAGCCAACGAAATTTCCCTGTCCCACTGCTCACATTTTTTAAGGCTTCCAGAACTGGGCTGCAAAAAATCTAAGCGATTTAAACTAGGTGATAGATAGCAAAAAGATGGGGACGACTCCCTGTTTTGTCATCCGTCTTCATCCGGAATTTTGCAAAGCCCAGATTGCATATCGCTGCGTTGCATTTTAATCAAAGCATCGATCCGTTAAATTTCTTGTCATTCGTCATCTTCCCCAATGTCTGCTTAATAATGCAGCCCTAACATAGTAGGGCAGCAAAGAATGTTCATGCAGGGTACCTTGAACACGAAATACAAATCGTATCATTTGCTTCTATATTTGGAATAGGATTTTTAGAGAATAATCAGTAAAACCATGGGGGGGGGGGGTGTCCAGAATTGAAAATGGCTTATTGTACAGAGATGTGTTTGCTAATTTCTGAAATATTGTGGGGGTTTTGGTGTTCCCTGAGCTTGGTTATTTTCTTGCAGCCATTTCATTACCAAAGCAGACAACATCAAACTCTTGATCCAATGAGTTTTTCTTGAAGCAGGTCTCCTCACTAGACAACTGGGATACGTCAATGGAAAAGTTTTCATTTCCCGTTAACTGCATTTGATCTATCACGATTTAGGGGGCCTAGATGAGAACTATCCATGCCTGAATATCTTTAAAAGTTTGGGTGATGGTTACTTGTTAAAGCTGGTTATATGCACACTAAAGCTGGATTTGTAGTTCATCGGCTATATTGACTAATGATTTTTTTCCCCTCAGAAATATATCAATATAAATATATTTTGATATATAAATATATCAAAATATATTTGATATATATTGCATATACAGAAATTGATTAAACAAGCAACTATTGTTTCTAGATCAATACCCTTAGTCCTTCAAGGGATAGAATGCCATAGATAGAATCTATGTTGATTATAGTGAAGAATATATATGACATTTTTGTATGCTGTAATGTCCTTGACAAAAAGGGAAATATCAATTCAGAAAGTATTATTGATTTTTTGCTTGCCGTCATTAAAATGTTGTACTTGTTATGTCAAAAACTCATGCAGGCCAAGGAAAATTGAAAATAAGGCTGCATACTGGTTATTTGTTGGATTAATCAATGATGCTTAATAATAAGATGTTTCATTATAAAATTTTAATACAAAACTTTTAGTGTATGTTAAAAATAACCAAACCCCCTTTATACATTTCCAGTTTTTATTTTCAATCATATCAGTGCTACTATAGTTTAAATCAACAGTGTAACATAGAGAGTTGAAAGACGTATAATCTACACTAATGACAGAATCAGTTTAGTTGTAACAAACTATCATTCCTGGATCTTCTCTCTTTCTCAGGTGAGTCTTAGAAAAATGAAATTTGATGGGTGTACATAATTGTACATGTGTGTTTTATTCTACAACAGCTGTCACCCTTACATAACCTTTACTTTCTTCTTGTTTTCTACAATGTAATCTTTCTTCTCAGTTATAATGAAACAATCTGTCAAATGTAGAATGAATAGTTACAACAGATTTTGCCAGAAAGTAGGTCCTATGAATTATAGCAGCTTAATCTTTTTTATTTATTCTTTCAGGATAAGAAGCCAAACTTTTATATAGCACAGGCTTTTAAAACAAACCTCAGTTTTTGTATATTAACTGGGTAAGAGGTGTCTTTTGAAACTAAATGTCTGTAATTCATATTACTATAATAAGGAAGACAGAAGATAGATGGATGGATGGATGGATGGATGGATAGATAATAGAAAGAAACTGATAAAGTATATCTAAATTTTCAACATATAATTATGCTACTGATATAATTCACATCAATTAGCTGGGTGCTTTAGAAGAATTTTGTCTATTTTATTCAAAAAGCACTAAACTGAATAAAATCAAGGTTTTATCAACATTGTAAATAAAATGTTATTTTAAAATCAGGGAACAAACTTCTAACATTTTTCTCATAGTGAGGGGAAGAAATTGAGAAGAATCCAGCTGAACCATTTTCTTTAGTAATTGTTGCCTCCCTTGGTACCTCTTCATTCAAAGCTCCTTTCTATGGGGTACTGTAGTAGGTAGAAAATGGTAGGGAAAATCTTTGAAATATCAATTTCCTCCTTTTACCAGGGGAATACATACTATGTTTCTAGAAGTTAGGACAATCAGAATTACTGCTAGATGAAGTTCCCCTTTTTCCCTTTCCTTTTGTATGACATGGCTCCTAATCTCTGTTGTTGACATTTTTTCCATATTACATGGAAATGTTCTAATCTTAAGAACAACCAACTATGGAGCTGGAAACAGTAACCTATTTCAGAGGAAGTCTAATGCAAACCAGTCAAGGATAGAATTGTAACAATAAGTTGCACTAGCTTTTATTTATGTGGTATAAAATAAATGTTGCCCTTTCAAACAATGGGTGTTTTGATTATGAATTATATCAGCAATTCTGTCTATTCCAGTGGGGTTTGCAGCACATTCTTGAGGAGATAAGAAAGTGGCACATATCTTCCAAATCATCTTCCATTCCCATTTAATATCATTGTTTGGTTATTTTATATATTCATCCTATATAAAACAGTTTGTACAGAAGTAGACTTTGGGTAAGTCTATAGTTTAAAAGAAACATGATTAAGCAGAAGACTTGATTGCATTTTAAATCAAACACAATGTTTCATAGAACAAAAACAGCTTACTTTAAATGGGCAAATAATGGACTTTCCTAATTCTCTTAGGGGGAGCTCCACAATTGGTTGGCCGCTTTAATTCTGTCTATCCACCAACATACCTGATATTTATTTTTCGACATACATAGGGGTTTCTGAATCAGGCATGCACATTATGTGCAGCTCCTTAAAACCTAGAATGCCACTTGAGAGCTTCTCTAGAGGTTGCTTTTGATTTATAATTTGTAATGAAATTTGCAAAGAGCCTTGGTAGTACAGTGGTCTAAAGCACCCTGTTATTAACACCAGCTGCCTGCAATTATTGCAGGTTCGAATCTCACCAGGCTCAAGGTTGACTCAGCCTTCCATCCTTTCTAAGGTAGGTAAATTGAGGACCCAGTTTGTGGGGGCAATAAGCTGACTTTGTATAAATATACAAAAGTATGAAGGCTATTGTTTAGCACATTGTAAGCCTCCCTGATTCTCCGGAGAAGGGCGGCATATAAATCAAATTTTTTAAAAAATGTAAAAGGGGAAAGTATTAAATCTTGAGAGTAATCATTAACTCTGAGTTAAATAAAAATTTAATTTAATCTTTTCATCTCAGTCTCTTCCACTTCTTTGCCCTGATTATGCTCTTTTTCCTGACACAGCAGTCAAAGATCAAATATGACCTTTGCCTTATAAAAAAAACTGCATACCCTTAACTTCAATTCAATATTGAATAAAAGGAAGTAATGTTTCCGTTATTGTGACCCCAGTACCAGTAGTAAGAGCTACCTTCATTAGAAAGAAATGCAAGTCCCGAAGCAATCAAAATTACATAAATGGACTCCTAGTCACCATATCTGACTGGAACATTGCTGGTTTCAGAAAGCTGTTAGATTTTGATCCTAGATACAAGTGCGTCACTCCATCTAGAACAGGCTATTTATTCAGTCTTGCCTGCAATGATTCATCTGCCTGAGTTGAGTTACAAATTATTCATCCACATCTAAGCCTTCGCTGTGTCCTGAAAATTGTTCAAGTTTTCTATTACCTTCCTGGCAGTGGAAGAGAAAAAGGGCTGGGTATAATCAGGAAAGTTGTAAGATTTGATTTAATTCCCTTATGGTCAAGTAAAGGACAACATGAAGATTTTTCCTCTATTGGTCAGCTCCTCTACTGATGTCATATAGCCAAACAATTTCAGAACCAATGGAGAAATGCAAATGAAGCAGAATGTGAAACTCGCAACCTATCCACGCGAGCTTGAATTTCCTTGTAACAAAGTAAAAAACAGAAGCAGCAAGTAGGCAGTTGTAAGTGGAACAAGCAGCAGATCAGAGTTCAGACTTAATTTTCAATATCTCTGAAAAACAGCTGACCATGTCTTTGGCAGTCTTAGCTCCAGTAAAGGTCTGATCACACAATTCTTTGAAGGAGTCTTGAATGAGATACTTTTTAATAATATTCCTTTCTGTTTACTTATTGTTTTGAGATCACACTTAACAATGTAACAAGATATAGCTCAGTGTGACAAGTTGGTTAGTTATCTAGAATTTGATCCATTCATAAACCTCAGTCTTAACATAATTCACCAGCCAAGGGATGCTTGGTTACATGCTATACACAGAGAACATAAGAATGTTAACCTAAGGGCACTGGCACAGGGATCAAAGAAAAAGCAATTTGTACCTGCATTACAAATAGTGTTTCTATCATTGCTGTTGGATGAATCTCTGCTAAAGTTACTATTTGTTTGGATTGTAAAGCAGTGGACATAATGCCCAGTTATATAGAATAATCAGGTGGCATACAGTTAGAATCTGATGGGTTTCTTTTAATGGAAAACAGATAAATTGTTTCTTTTGCATACAGAAAAATCATTTGTAATAAAAATCCTATGTAGTTATCAGTACTGGATTACCATCGGGGGACCTGAATTCTAGTTCTCACGTCAACATGAAAACCTATAGGGTGACTTTGGGTCAGTCATACTTTCTTCATTCTAGACTGAGAAATTGAAAACTATCTTAGAAGAAGATAGTGGCAAGCCATTTCCTAAAATATTACCAACCCCCCCCCCCAAAACAACCCTGTGTGGCCCTAGCTGTGTAATTGGCAGGAGTCAAGTTTTACTTGAAAGACAATAACAACATTGAGAGGTCCTTGGTACCCTCTCTGTTTTTTTGCTAACAGTGATGATGTTACCTAGTTTGGGTAATGAAACATCCACAAGAAAACAACCAAGCTCAGAGAGCTCCAAGGACCCCTCATTCTCAAAGCCTTTGCACTTAGACTGAATTTAAAAAAAAAAAAAAAACCTTAAGTATGCAGCAGCTGTCATGCCTTCTTGGAAAAGTGTTTAAAATACAAGTAAAAACACAAGTAAACAAATGGTCCAGTCAAATAGGATGGAGAAAAGTGACCGTTCATTTGAAGTAACTTGTGTTTTTCTGAAACGCAGAAGTATGTATTTCAGGAACCGCATCTCACCCTGAGGAAAGGCAAAATAAGCCTTGTGCTCTTTATTGTTGTTTTTCATGTACACCTCTGCTGTCATCTATGTTCATTTATGTTGCTGTAACTTTCTCCAATCTGGTGCCCTTCAAATGTATTTAACTATAATTAGCAGATAATTGCTTCTAGAAGACTATGGATTGGGGAAATACGTTCCAAATGGTAAAGGACAAAGTATGTGGCAGTGCTGACCAAATGCCTGGATGGAGAGAACTGACTTCGACCCAACCCTGGCAAGATGGAGTGGCTAGGGTTTGTTTGTTTTTTTGCCTGCCAAGCCCATTTTATCTTTGACTCTTGATGGGGTGGCACTTCCCTGGATCTAGCTAGTGCACAATTTGGGGGAACCTCCTGGACTCAGGACTCCTGCTCGAGGAGTACATGATAACTGTGGCTAGGAGAGACTTTGCACAGATTCATCTACTGATTGCATCCTTTCCTGGACCAGGAATCCTTGCTTAAGGTCATCTATGCATTGACCACCACCTATTTGGTTTACTGCAATGCATTCTACATGGGGCTGCCCTTGAAGACCACCTGGAAACTTCAACTGGTTCAGAATACAACATTCACAGTGGTGGGTGCCTCTAAATTTGCCCATATTTGCCCATCTGCTGTGTGAGCTGCACCAGCTTCCAGTTTCTTTCTGGGTACAATTCAAGGTGCTGGTCATCACCTTAAAAGCCCTACATGGCACAGGGCCAATTTACCTGCAAGAACTGCTTTTCCCTAAGAACATCTTCTCATCCTATAGGTTAGATAGGGTAAGCATGCTTTTAGTCCTGCTCCTTAAATATTGACACCTTCTGGGAGTCAAGAAGCGTATCTTTTCTGCAGAAGCCCCTCTGCTATGGAACATTCTGCCTCCTGAGCTTCAATTACTGTCCTTGTCTTCTCAGAGCACTGAAGACCTGACTTTTCCCCCAAGCATTGATATAAGATGAGGTGACTGCATATTGGAAGCTTGATTTGGCAACAGGTTTTTGTTTTCAATATGTTTGGTTCTTACTACTTTTAATATGCTTTTTATGTTGTTTCAATTTTTGATTGGGAGCCATCCAGAGTTTGTTATAAGCTGGGTGGCTACATAAAAGATTTAAATCAATAAATAAAAGTAAACCCAATTGGTCTCTCTCTCTCTCTCTCTCTCTCTCTCTCTCTCTCTCTCTCTCTCTCTC
>WNWU01000032.1:17068612-17118881 GCA_012654045.1 Ptyas mucosa | reverse complement strand
CTCTCTCTCTCTCTCTCTCTCTCTCTCTCTCTCTCTCTCTCTCTCTCAAATATTTTTCAGTCAAGGTCAAGTAAGAATCAGTAGTGAAAGGTAAAGAGCCTGGTGGCGCAGTGGACTAAATTACTGTTAAAGTAGTATTTAGCTGCCAGCCGCCTGCAATTACTGCAAGTTCAATTCTCACCAGGCTCAAGGTTGACTCAGCCTTCCATCCTTCCGAGGTAGGTAAAATGAGGACCCGGTTTGTGGGGGCAATAAGCTGACTTTGTATAAAATAGAACATCGTTTGGGGGGGCCAAAAGCCCTACTAAGCAGGTATATACAAAAGTATGAAGGCTATTGCTTAAAAAGCTTTGTAAGCTGCCCTGAGTCTCCGTAGAAGGGTGGCATATAAATCAAACTAAAAACAATCTCTTTGGAAGACTTGTCCATTTCAATTTCCTGCTTTCTAATGAGCCTTTCCTTTCAGATAAACCAGAGTGAAGTGAATGTGAGGATATTCCATTTTAGAAAGTTCCAACCTGAAGGAATTTTAGGGAGGAGAAGGGGGTTTAGAGACTCCTCCTGGGAACTTGCAAGAATTTAAGACAGCACAACCCGTGTGTGTGTGTCAAACATTTTTTAATAATTGCATTATGTAATAAATAGAAAATTCACAACAAATCACAATCTTTTTTCATTAGATAACTTTGAGCCATTTCATTGCACATTGGCCCTTTAATCTGCATTATAAAAGCAGTAAAAGCCAACCCTGAAAAGCTCAGCTTTTTCTAGTAATACATTTGGTGTATTTGGAGCTTTTATGAAAGTAGGATTGCCAAATCTGGATTAAAAATATCCAGATGACATTGAGATGGCAGCAAAGAGATACAGAAAACTCTAAAGGCTTTGCTGCCATTAGTGGTTGTCTGGATTTTTGCAGCCCAAATCTGATAGTCCTAATGAAAAGTAGCATATAGACAGCAAGTTTCACTGTTATGCTAATGATTTAAGAATTAGCATGTGATGTTCTTAGATATTATGTTATGCATCTCAATTTCACTTATATAATGGCTAGTTCCAATATTAATGGTATCTGAGCTGCAAATGGTATCTTTTTCATCATTGCATTTCTGCCACCTACTCTAAATATTGTTGCTTTCATTCTGGTTAAGAAATCTGCAGATGGAATTGATGGGAGGAAAAACTTTCTCTGTTAGTAATGACAGATTAATTTTTTTAAAAAAATATGAAAGTTGGATCTGTTTCTCTGAACTGTATTTTTTGTGAGTTTCTTTTAGAGTTTCTTTTCTCTCATATTCTCCCAAATGTAAGAAGTAAGCAATCCAGTTCTGGCGTTTTCTATTAACAGCTAAGCATAAATAAAACCATAACTACATGATTAACAACAAACAGATATTTTACTCATAAGGAATCCATGCTGTGCAATTTCTGTGAAATTTCATTTGTATTGCTTTATTCCCTTACCAGCTACTATTCTTTATTTTTGTGTACACAAGTATTTTATTTTTTTCCAAGGAATTTTAATCCATTACTAACCTAAGATAACACAAGTGCTATCCTGTATATGCACAAGAAGCAATTCTTTCGCTGCTTATTTAGACATACAAGAGTATTCAGTGATATATATTCCTTATATGTTGAAATTTGTATTCTGCCTCTGTTTAGTTACAGTGAAGTGCAAATTTCCTGTGAACCATCTAGCAAAAAAAAAAAAACCAACAACTCTGAATAGGAATGTTTTTACAATACTTTTTTTCTTCTAGAGACTTGAGCTTATTTCCGGGAATTCTAATTGCAACATTTGGAGAATGCTACTTTTGGGAAGGGTAGTTTTTTTTTTTTAATTATAAACTAGCAGAATACTGCACCAATTTGTCTGAGACCCAGATCATAATTTAACTTGTATTCCATCTTTCCAGGTATGAATGCTGCTGTTCGAGCTGTAACGCGCATGGGAATATATGTTGGAGCTAAAGTGTTCCTGATATATGAGGTTCACATTTTTTGTTTATTATAAAAAAAAAATCCCTTGTGTGGATATGTTTTTTTTTTTTTAGATTACTGCAGTCTTCTGGGAAAATGAAAGGATCAAAGGAATGGAAAACGGAAATACTGGTACTGGTACAAATATTTATACAATGGTGCAGAAGTTAATTAATTAAAGACCTATCAATATAAATTTAGGAGCATTAGGAAAATCTAAGAGAGTTAAGAAAAGGTTGAGGAACATCATTGACAAGTTAAATAATGTTTTCACTCTTTTAATAAATGCAGATTAAATGTAAATTATTTAGGCAGTTTTGGCAGGGAAGATTCTAACTAAATATAGCTAAACTGGTAAGGAACATATGGCCCTCCAAATCCTGGTCAAATCAGAACGAAACAACATGTCAACTAGGCCACACATTCCCTGTTTCTTATAACAAGCTACTTGTTTGCTTAGCTGCTTTTATTTCCAGACAAAATTTCCATGATTTTTTTTCACAGTTCAACTAGCCTTCCAAATCTGTTGTAGCATTGTAAAAACATTAGCCTCCAGCAGTCAACATGCTGCATTACTACATTGGGTGAACTTTGCTATATTGTATTGGATATTTTCTTGATAATGTATATTTATTATATTTTATAATGTTTTAATTCAAGATCTTCCCCCATTTGTCAGTCTTTTGCATGGTTGCAATTTTATGAAAAGTAGTTAGATAGAATGCATGGTGGAGCAAATTGATATATGTCCTGCTTTAAATTTTGCTCCTTGTAGTAACCTGCAGTAAAATTGAACAAAAAGGTAAAACCAAGGATATTGGGATATAGATAATTCCCTGTGTTGCAAATTAACTTTTATAAAGTTTTCTTGGTAGTACAGTTGTAATGTTTTTGCAAAAACATTCTTTTTTTCTTCTCAGGGTTACGAGGGACTAGTTGAAGGAGGAGAAAATATTAAGCCAGCAGATTGGCTCAGTGTGTCCAATATTATTCAGCTGGTAAGGCTAATCTTTCTTAACATCTTACTCTGTAATTAGACAGGTCTCATGTTCGATTCTGTTGTGGCTACATAAGCCTTTCATGATACACAGCTCTGACTTAACTCTGAGTAATTTGGATTAAGTGTAACTTTTTGAATTTGGGTAATGATTGATTCCCATTTTCAGGAAGAATCAAAAATAGATACTGTACTAGAACATAATTAGTGGACTCAGTCTTCCTATCTGTTGTGCCAGTACTCAGTACTTATCAGTCAGATCACTATGAGCTGCCTCAATTCTCTCATACCTTGCTTTCTATTAATAACAGTGCTCCTTCAAATTTTACTGAATAGGATATGAGTCATTTTTATTTTCAAAGCTTCGTTACTAGGATGAAAAGGAATCTATTCAAGGAAGAATCTATAGTACTTTATATGAATTCAGTACAGGAGAAACAGTTATGGCTCAGCCAATTAAATCATAGAGTACTAAACATATGCTATTAAGCATTATAATATTGTGAGGCTTTGCTTCCGGATGGCAAGAGATGAAAAAATGCCTTATATTAGCTAGCAATGCCCATAATTGTGAACCAGGAATCATGGCTTGATTAATATGGTAGACTATGATACTCGTGTGCACAGTTCTTTCATTCATACAATCACATGATCTGGGAAACCAAAAAGAGTCCAGCTTTATGTTGAAATAGGAAATTAATGGATTATTTAAGCACAAAACACAGAAATTTTAAGCCAAAAACGAATAGTGGCTTAAAGCTGGTTTACAATCCTGATTTGTTAGACATCTTCCCTCTCTGAGTTCCATGATTCAGATTTAATGGAAAACTATTTCATTTTTCATATGTTCTTTAAAACAAAACTAAGGAGCAAAGGGACTGTAGGCACTGATATGCCATATGTTCTTATTACATCTTATTAAATTGGAAATCTTCAATTTACTTCTATATGTGATCATGGCTGTAAAATCATTCTAGACTAGTAATGTTGGTTCAAGCTAATAGAAGCTCTTCAAGAACTCAGGCAGAGAGCTTGTTCAACTTTGCTATCTGGGAGGATCTTGGTAATAAAATGAATCTCGCAGGGCTCCTTTCTGAATGAAATTATTCATGTAAACTTTACTACAATTTATGTAAGAAAGATTATTTTCCTAGGAAGATCTAGGGAATGTTTTCCATTGAGATTATCCAGTCAGATAAATTTTCTAATTGGTTGGTTTCAGGTCTTCCCTGTTTGATATATCCCACCAATCTAGATCTCCTGAACACATGCAATACATAGCTTCTTCTCATCCAACTTTCAGATAAATCTATGTGATAGTTCTGATTCTCTTGCATATTTATTTGTTTATTTTCCTCTTTATGGTTTCCCCTTTGTCCCACTTTTGGGAAAGCCTGAGCTTGTTGCATAGCAAGAGCAATTAGAAGATAATAAAATAAGGGGATAATATTTTTTTTTATTAATTCCTTCAACCTTAAATGAAAATGACTTTTTCGTGTACTGTAAACTTTTGTATGATGTAGTTCTTCAATTTTGTGAACTGCTGCTACATTGGCTTTTCACTTTTTTCAGATTAAGGAAGTTATATAACAGGTTTTACAGTGCTGTTTTTATCAGAATCCCCCCTCCAGCTACTTAATGTAGGCATTTAAATAGTCCAGATTAATGGCTCATGTCCCCATCCTCACCAAATGTTTTACTTTCCAAAATCCATCTAGCATCTTCCAGAGAAGCTTCTAGTGAGACTGGTGTTTGGCTGTATCACTGGGATTCTTGAAATTGCAGCCTCAATACTTTTAAGTGGTAGTGGCACAGTGGTTAGAAGGCAGAATTGCAGGCTGGCTCTATTTACTGCCAGGGTTCGATCCTGACAAGGCTTATGGTTGACTCATCCTTCCATCCTTCCAAGTAGGATGTCCAGTGTCCTGTGAAATGAGGACACAGATTGTTGGGGACAATATGCTGACTCTGTAAACCACTTAGACAGGGCTGTAAAGCATTATGAATCAGTATATAAGTCTAAGTACTATTGCTATTTTTTAAAAAATTTGATTTATATGCCGCCCTTCTCCGGACTCTCAGGGCGGCTTACAATGCGCTAAGCAATAGCCTTCATACTTTTTGTATATTTATACAAAGTCAGCTTATTGCCCCCACAAACTGGGTCCTCAATTTACCTACCTTAGAAAGGATGGAAGGCTGAGTCAACCTTGAGCCTTGGTGAGATTCGAACCTGCAATAATTGCAGGCAGCTGATGTTAATAACAGGGCTTTAGACCACTGTACTATCCAAGGCTCTTGGATATTTAAACAAGATCAATTTAGAAATTGCTGTCCTAGTGACATAACCCTAAATTTGGGTGTCTCATTGAAAAAATGGAAAGGGTTGTCTTTGGTGAACATTGTGAATTTTCTCTTTTCATTAAAAAAATATTAACTACATCTATAGGAGCTAAGGGTTGGATTGTACTGGAATTGCTTTTTTAATGGACTTGACTGTCAGAATGTCTTTGAAGTAGACCCACCCACCTCAGTTACAAAAGTGTTGTATTTTTCCTTCTTCTTAGAGCCTTTCCCAGTTTGACTGGTATTTTTCCTTTCTGTCAGGTAACATTCTGGTGTTGCATGTTTCTATAGGATGGTTCTTTCTTTGTCTTCCTTTACTGCTGATGCACCTTTTGCTACTAATAAATACAGGCTTGAGCAAGGCTGCCATGTCTGTGCCATGTTTTCTTTTATGTGCCATATAAATTATCTCCAAATATTCTCTAAAAGAGAACATTTAATAGTTAAGCCAGTTTGATTTGCACGCTTTAACTAGTTTTGACAGCAGCCCAATTTAAAAAATAATAACCTTTCTAGCAACACGCTCTTCCACCCCTGACTTCCTCATATTTCTCTCCAGTTTACCAGCATTGTAACTAATTAAATCCATAATTTTTGTGTGCTTGGTCCTTATTTATGTTACAAGTAATAGTCGAAAGCTTCAAGTTAGTGGATGTAGATTTATTACGTTAACTTTCAAAGGAGTTATCCTTTTCCTGAGCTAAGGGGTAAAGTGTTCAGAAAATGGTTGTTCCGTGACAGTTATGTTCCCAATACCAGGCAGCAACAGCAACAGAATCTGCTAAGTTCTTTGGGCATAGCAACAGAAAATTGGGTTAATTAAAAGGTATCTGTGATGGGATTTACAGAAAGGTCAAATGCTAATGTAACAACCTTGGTTCCTAGTTTCCTTGTTCAAGACAACCAGCGCTGACATTGCTCAGTGGCACATATCGCTGTAATAACTTCCTGTTATCATTCCAAAAGCCATCTGCTTGGGATATAAGAGCAAAACAAATAACTTCCTCCAGAATTTAGCATATTTTCCACTCATTACACTGCAATGTATTGGTATGTCAAAATGGTATCTTGTGAGTGACTGCACATTGTCACCAATCCTGGCAATTGATCCTTCACGATGTTAAAAAAAATAAAAATGAAAAAAAAGTATGTTTTCTTTTTATAATTTCATGGTTTGTGCTTTCAAAACCAAAACATATACCAACTTAAACCTGTTTAAACCTAGAGCCACAAAGCCTTTTTGTTTCTCCTGTATTCCCTTTTATAAAACACCAAAGTAAGTTTCCCATTGGAACTCATACACTTTCGATACCAATTTTTCCTGTTAATTTCTGCAGTCATCTAATTTTTTAATTCATAATTATTCTTTTCTGTTTAAAGGGAGGCACTATCATTGGCAGTGCCCGCTGCAAAGCTTTCACCACACGGGAAGGTCGTCTTCAAGCTGCCTACAACCTGGTACAGCATGGCATCACTAACCTATGCGTCATTGGAGGGGATGGCAGCCTGACTGGTGCAAATATCTTCCGCTCAGAGTGGGGTGGTCTTTTGGAGGAGCTGGTCAGAGAAGGTAGGTATAAACATGCTCTAACATCGTACTATTGGTGCCAGGCTGCGACCTGCATTTCATGTTATTGACTCTGAAAATGAACTTGAATCAGTGGTGGGTTGCTACCAGTTCTCCCCGGTTCTTGCGAACCGGTAGTGGAAATTTTGAGTAGTTCAGAGAACTGGTAAATATCACCTCTGCCTGGCCCCGCCCCCAATCTATTCGCTGCCTCCCGAGTCCCAGTTGATTGGCTAAAAGGAAAAAAACTGTTTAAACTTTTGCCCTGGTGCTTCAAAGGGCCACCCTACAGCTGATCAGTGGTAAAAGGCAGTGTGGTGGTAGACCAGTGTGCTCCAAAAACAAATGGGTAGACCAGAAAAGCTCCAAAAACAAATGGGTAGACCGATATGGCTCTGCAAGCAGTTAAAAGCCTGGTAGACCAGTACCTCTGCTAAATCCTAAAGAACTGTTTGTCACATGACCATCAAACCATGCCCACAAAATAAGCCACGCCCACAGAACCGGTAGTAAAAAAATTTAGAACCCACGCCTGACTTGAATGTTGAGAGCTAAAAGACCGTAACCAAACAAAGTTTCTAAGGATGAAAGATAGTATCAACACATGTTTCTATTTTGTTATTTGGTCGTGTCCAACTTTTTGTGACCCCCACGGACCATACTTAGTTAATTAGTTAGTTCATTTTCAATGTAATCCATTTCGGTAGGAAAAATCAGATATGATTTAGAATTGCAGGTTTGGGGAAGATCATACTGGGTTGCAGCAAAAAAGAGAGAGCTGGATGCCTTGGACATAAGCTGAAAGAGCAACTGTATAATGCAGCTACAAAAATGATACATGTGCAATCCTAAACTACATCAGCAGATCTCTAGAGTAAAGATCAAGAAGAATCATTGTTCTTCTCTGTCCTGCTTTGGTACTTCCAATCTTGGGCACAATATTTTAAATGGTGACCAACTGGAGCCTTCTTGAAAAGAACAACCAAGATGACAAGGGATCTAGAGGGAAAAAGAAATAATTAAGGGTGGGACATCTTAACTGTTTAACCTGGAAATTTTTTTTTGGGGGGATACTGTATTATCTGGAGGGCTGTCATAAAGAAGAATGGCCTAATTTTTCAAAGTTGTTCTGTAACAGGGAAACAAACTGTAGTTTGAATGATAAGAAATAAGATTTCAATTGGACATGGAAAACGTTTCTTTTTAAAAAAAATATATTTTATTGAGTTTATACACGTACATAAAATAACATTTCTATTAACATCGGATATGCAGTGTTTATACATATATACAAGATATATACCTGGTGTCACTTAAGCTATTTATTCCTATTATTTAAGACACCTTTTACTCCTTCTTTCATTTTATCATTCATCCATTCATACCACCTTCCCCACACGGTATAATAATCTGAATTCTCTTCATCATTTATTTCATGGGTTAGTTTACTCATTTCTGCGTACTCCAGTATTTTCCTAATTATAAGTTCTTCTGGTGGCAGAGCTTTCTCTTTCCAGTATTGTGCGTAGGCCAGTCTAGCAGCTGTGGTTATATGTATTAATAGGTGGTTCTTTTTCTTTCCATAAGTCCTCTTTACTATTCCCAGGAGAAATATTTCTGGTGTCAATTCAATATCTTCTCCAATTATTTCTTGTAACCATCTCCGAATGCTACTCCAATATATTTTCGCTTCAGGGCATGTCCACCACATGTGAAAGAAGGTGCCCTGACCATAGCTACATTGGACATAGAAAACATTTCTGTGGTAGTAGCTGTTCAATAGAATAGATTGTGTCAGGAAATAACAGATTCTTCTTCACTGGGGATGTTTATAAACACACTAGAAGACCCTCTAAGTTAGCTCTTCAAAGTAGGCCATCAAAAAGCATTCTATGAATTCTACTTTACTGTTGTAGGGTCAAATAATAGAATCTTGAAAGCTAGTCAGGTAATCTTTTGATGCCAAACAGCATCAAGGCAGGATTATTTTGAGTTTCTTTCTATTGGTTTCAGTGTCTAAACTGTGTAGTAACTTCTTCAAGTCCCTCCTTAATGGTTTGTTCCCTCTACCCTCCTTAGCAATTCTTTCAGCTTTTCCCAAGGTCCATTCTAAATTCCTTTACAAACTGTTTGGAATGCTACAATTCTGGATTCTACCGCTGGCCAAGTGAATTCCAGAATCCCTTCCAAACCTATGATTTTATGATGGTTCTTATTTTTAAAGTTCCTATCTTTTAACACCATTGAATCTTTAGCTGATTCTTTTTTATAGTCAGTTGCTCCCTTTTATGTGCCTTTGTACCATAAAACATATAATGGAAGTAAAAATAAAAGAAATAAAATCAGCCTTCATTTCTAATGAAATACAAACTTAGTTAAATCAGTGCTTTATATGTCATAAAACCACTGATTTTCCTAAGTTCGTATTTCATTAGAAAGGAAGACTGATTTTATTTCTTTTATTTCTTTATGACAGATATGACATATCTGTCCTGTTTCTGCAGCCAAACTGTTAATTAAGACAAAAAGCATAATGTACAGTTTACCAGAGTATTGTTTAAGATGCAGTAAAACAAAAAAACCTTATTTTAATTGAAATAATCTTCATTTACTTTGATGTAGGATAAGCATTATCTAATTGTGTTTGGAAACAGTTCATTTAGGATACTCTTAAAATTCACAACCCCGTGTTCGTTTTCCACCCAGGAAAAATCACTGAGGAAATATCTCAGACATACCGTCACTTAAACATTGTGGGCCTTGTGGGCTCCATTGACAATGACTTCTGTGGCACTGATATGACCATTGGCACTGACTCTGCCTTGCACCGCATCATGGAGGTGATTGATGCCATCACTACAACAGCCCAGAGGTGAACACAAGATTTCTTATATCTTTTCTTCACTGTCATTGTCACAAGCACACAAGGTGTGGCTAGTTTTAATGAAGCTGCTTCCTTATTCTCTGTAAAAGTGGTGCCTTGGTGGTGCAGCAGACTAAAGTGCTGTTAAGTAGCACTTAGCTGCCAGCTGCCTGCAATTACTGTAAGTTCAAATCTCACCAGGCTCAAGGTTGACTCAGCCTTCCATCCTTCCGAGGTAGGTAAAATGAGGACCCGGATTGTGGGGGCAATAAGATGACTTTGTATAAAAAAGAACACCACTTAGGGGGGGTCAAACGCCCTACTAAGCAGGTATATACAAAAGTATGAAGGCTATTGCTTAACGCATTGTAAGCCGCCCTGAGTCTCCGGAAAAGGGCGGCATATAAATAGAACCAATAAATAAATAAATAAATAAAAGGGGGGCTTTATTTTGTTCAATTTTTCTCTGTCCTCTTTTCCCTTCTCTTCATATTATAAAAGCAGCTTATTATTGTAAGACACCTAACATAGCACTTGATGATAAGTTCTTGCTTTCTCATTTTGTTTTGCAGTCATCAGAGAACATTTGTGCTGGAAGTGATGGGAAGGCACTGTGGGTAAGAGTTGTTTGTTTGTTTGTTGAACTGAAAAAAGAATTAAAAGTTCCCTAGCTGGGGAGGGCTAATCTAAAAACCACCCCCTATGTGCATTATGAAATCTCCCCCCCCCCCCAAGCTCCATCTATTCAGTCTTCAAGACAATTTCTTTCACATTGAAAAACATCAAAAGTGCCATTCACAAGATGACATTATTCTCCTTTTCCAGATACCTAGCATTAGTTTCAGCCCTGGCTTCTGGAGCTGACTGGCTTTTCATTCCTGAATCACCCCCTGAGGATGGCTGGGAGGATTTTATGTGTGAACGGCTTGGTGAGGTGAGAATTAGTAATATCTGATATTCAACTAAACAAACCTAGCTCATGGTAGACAGAGCTTGTGGAATTCCATTTTCTGACAGATACCTTCATAAGTATCATTGTGCAACCTGGCGTAAAAAAAACAAGATTATTTTTATATAAAAACTGACTGCTGTCTGTTTTTAGTATCAGTGTATTATATCAGTGTATCAGCAAAGTATCAGTGGCTACCATCATTTCCAAAAGTGACTGTGGACTCCCCCCCCCCCCCAATGAGACCTAGAGAATTTCTTTAAGAAATAATAGCAATTGCAATAAGACTTAGATTTATATACCCTTTTTTATATACCAGATTTATATACCAGAGAGTGCTTACAGCATTCTCTGAGCAGTTTAAAAATGTCAGCATATTATCCCCAACAATCTGGGTCCTCGTTTTACTGACCTCAGAAGGATGGAAGGCTGAGTCAACCTTGAGCTGATCAGGATTGAACTCCTGGATGTGGGCAGAATTAGCCTGCAATACTACATTCTAACCACTGTGCTACCATGGCTCCTATACAAATAAGATATGATTGTAAAAATTTGGGCATTTTTTTATAAAAAGGGCAGAATATGCTGAGAAACAATAGGAAAGATCCACCCTAGTTTACTTTAAAAAAAAACTTTGATATTTATAGGGATGTGCAAAACTCATAGATTTGAGAATGGAATGTTCTGAAGTAATCTGGAACATTCTATTTCCTCTCTGATATCTTGCCATTCCAGGGCTGATCCAATATTTTCCAGAAGTAACAAGCCTGTTTTGGAGCCAGAACACCTCTTGAACATGTGAAGGAATATTTCTGGAAATTGCCAAACCTGTCCCTGGAATGGCATGGTCCAGAAAAGGTATGGCATGACCTTAAGGAGAAACCTTCCAGTGTTCTGCAGAACTCCAGATTTCTCCAGAATGTTAGGGATTTTAATACTACTTTAATTCAATGATGTATTCCCTGAGCTAATATGGATTACAGTGCAACCTTAAAAAAAACCTAACTTTTTAAAGGAACAGCTGACAGATAAAAGAATTTGCCTGGATAGAATCTGAGGGATGCTTACTTGCTTGGATTTGAATACTGTGCACAGTTACTACAAGCTGGCCAACAGACATAAAATTGTTGAAAGAAGGATGAGGGTTGAAACTTTTGAGATTTGAGGTTTATGGTATAGGAAATTCAGGACCACTTAAGCGTGGTCAGCTTTGCCTCAATGTTTTCTACATTTAGGAACTATGTTTTTGTGTGATTAAAAATCCAGGTTGTTAATATTAGGATTGTGAAAGTCTCTTGCCTTGGAGTCCATCAGTTGTTTGGTTTCTTATATTTTTATCTTGACAGACCCGAAGCAGAGGATCCCGACTGAATATTATCATAATTGCCGAAGGTGCCATAGACAGGAATGGGAAACCCATCACCTCTAACTACGTGAAGGAGGTAAGAGACAAATTAATTGCTTAGAACCAGACATTGAAAACAAAACTTAGGGAGAAAAATATTGTTTCAGGGTCTTCTAAATTCTAGAAATAGTTGCATAGATTGTTTCTTTGATTTTTTTTTTCCTATACGAATCTATACAAAGTTGAGAAATTCAACTTGGGAAGCTTTAATGTAGATTCTCTTGTAAAAGCTTTTGATCTACAGCACTCTCTGTTTTTCTTAAGGGGAAGGGTGCATTGTCTTGGTGGGGAATGCAAGAATGTAAAATGCATCATCCTTTCCTCCCCTCTTTTTAATCAGCTGGTTGTCAAACGCCTCGGCTTTGACACTCGTGTAACTGTGCTTGGTCACGTGCAGCGTGGTGGGACCCCATCTGCATTTGATCGTGTCTTGGTAAGTGTGATATTTTCACAGAATGACTAAGTAATGGCCACATAACATGCTGCCTGTTCCGCAAAATTTGAAATCTCCCTCATATCTGTTTGTAACCTCCCAAGGAGTCATGTATGACAGCTTATGAACCTCTAGACTAGGAAGTTGGAGTCATGGGTTAACTTTTTGTGTTCTGCTTCATGGGTTTCTCCTTTTGGAATAATATATTTTGGTTTTTAAAAAGAACAGTTGAATAGTTCGGTTTTATTATAATTTGTTTTATTATGCAGATCTTATTTTGCAACCTGTGGGTTTATTTGGTGCTACTAGATAGCCAGAACTTACACAGTTTCTGAAATAATTTGCTAGTTCCCTCCTGGGTAATCTTGCCTACTGATCTTATTCCAAGAAGAAGCATTAACCTGAAGTAAAGACAGTTATATTCTGATACTACCAAGGTCAGATATTCAGGGAAAGCTAATTTCTCCTCCTCAGTTACATGTCACATTCCAGGATAGCTGTCTAATCATCTCTCTTTTCTATGGAAAGGAGTTGTTCCATGGCTGTGAAGTAGTACATCAGTAAGGGTGAAAATAGTTTAGATGACAATTGTAGTGAAACAGATGCCCGGCTTACTGCAAAATTCAACCAACCAGGAGAGAATTACTGTGTGCCATGGACATTACTTGCCTTATAATGTGTGACATTCGGGAGAAAAAAAGTATTTGATTGCAGGGGAAACTTTGAAAGTTGTTTTTTTCCCATCAGCCCCTATAATGAGCCTTTGCTCTTTGTGATGACCTTAGTGATTCATGAAGTAAATGCCTGCCCAGAATGCTTCATAATGTTTTACAATTTACCAAATTTATTAGCAGGAATCTTATCCTGTACATAGCGGGTAGTTGTATGCAGCTGCTGCTCAATCTCTAGCTCGCTTTCTACCACCGCAGAAATAGTATGTGTATGCTTAGACCTCATGTTACTTCTAGGATTTGTACTTTGTCACCCTTTTCTATTGAATTTAATTTTAATTTACCTTTTGTTCATTTGCCTATATAGGGTATATATCAATACTATTCATGTACCTTCTGGTCTTAGCCACAAGGCTTTTGATGTCCCCATTCTACCAGTGCCAGCATTGTGATAACAAAGTTTCTCCCTTGGATGGACTCTAACTTTGCCCTTTGGGACTTGGTTAAGGCTTTGCAATGGATACACCCATTTCTAAGCACAGCTGGGTATTTTCAGAATAGTCTTGGCACTGAGTCATTTTGGGGGGGGGGGAATTCTTAGGACATCACATTCTGAAGCTATCGTAATCTCTGTCTTAAGGCAAAGTTTCTACCATATCTCATTAGTTGCTGGTATCTACCACACCCAGTCTTGAAGGCATTTAAGATCCATTTTTCTTGCTGAGAACCCTCTAGATTTTGTAATTTTAACACAGGCGTTATGAAAATCATGAAAAAAAGTAGCCTACATCTGCTAAAACATTTACACATTTTCATTTAGGACAAAAAGAGATAAAGGACCTCTCAGGACACTACCCTCCAATCCCACTCAAGTCTCTATATAAAGTGGGTATTTAATTCCACCAGTTCCCTTCATTTTCAATTTCAGCAGCACCACCATTGCTGGATTCACCAGTTTGGACTCTCTAGTCTTCCTTGAATCGTTTTGATTTCAGAAGGAGAAATTTATATGAATTATCTGCAGTGATATAGCTCCCTTTTTTAGTCTCGTATGACTATTTTCCTCCTCTTAGTTTCCGTAGCTTTTTGGTCTATTCATTAACCATTGTTTTTTCAAGACTGGGCATGGCACTTCATGTGCACAAGCTTTTTGAAGTCCCAGTCAACTTCCCACCTATTGTCCAGAGCAGCCTCCAATATTGCAATGCTAAAAACAATACAATCCATGCTTCAGCCTCGTTTTCTTCTTGGCCAAGTACCTTGACTATCTAATTAAGCAAATCTGTAGCAGACAAGTTCTTAAGATTATCACTTTCATCCCCATCACAATCTCAGGATGCCCTTCTGCAGCTTTCATACCCAATTCTTCATGGCCTCCCACTCAAAGACTGCTACCTTCTCCTACATTAGAAATGGAGTTTCTGTCCTTGGATGCTTTGCAATTCCATAATCTAGCAGCTGCCCTTGATCTTGGGCTCTTGCCCACTCTATGTTATTCTGTGTTGGGTATATCAGAGTGACAACTATATCTTTAAAGCTTCCTCTGTTGCTTTTCTATATGTTTTGTCACATGAAACCAGGATTTTCTATACTAAGTAGATTTTTTTAACCTAAAAACCAAGACATCATCATAGACCACTGAGGATGCATCTAGCCTTGAGACACATAGCATGGCATAGCGAGAGAAGAACCTTCACTACATATTAGGAAGAAATCATAAAACAGTTGATTTCTCTCTGTCAAGATAGCAATGCCCATTGTAATTTAATTGCAGCGCTTATTTCTCCTACCCCTTTCTCCTATTTTAATATTTTTTCCTCTGTACTTCTCAGCCTTGAAGCTGAGTAGTTGTTGGTTGTTCACTGCAGCATCACTGCACTAAGAAACCCTGGTTCACAGCTTAACATCCAAAACCAATAGTGAGCCAACCTGCTTACAGCAAATGCACTTGTGTACTCCTAGAGCAGCAAAATGGGTATGGAAGCAGTGATGGCATTACTGGAGGCAACACCAGATACTCCAGCCTGTGTGGTGAGTCTGTCTGGGAACCAGTCAGTGCGCCTACCTCTAATGGAATGTGTGCAAGTGGTGAGTATTTCACAGAAACACAGAAGCCAAATATGATCAGGATAGAATGCTGTGGCTTTTTTTAGCTGGAGTGGGAGGTGGGGAAGGGGAGGGGAGGGGAGACATAAATGGAGGAGATAAAGAGGTTGAAAATTCATGTTGCTGATTAGAATTCTGGGAAATCAGGTTTCTCTATATTTGAAAGTCTCCAGGTTGGAGAATGGTAGTCTTTAGTCTTAGCTACTCAGTATATATACAATATATGGCAATTCTGTTGATGTAATTGGAATACGCATCTGAGATACAATATCTAAAAGCTCAGTTTTCACTTGAGAAAAGTTACCCCAAAAATGAAAACAATGTGATTTTACAGGAAACATAGGAAATAGGGACCAGGAGATAAAGGATTGATATCAATAGATAACTACTTCTCCCAAGTCCTAGGCCAGTGATGGCTAACCTTTTTGCTGTCGCGTGCCAAAAGCGGGGGGAGCGCGGTGGGGTCACACGCACACGTGCCCACATCCATAATTCTATGCGCCCCACCCCACCCTCTGTGCTCCCTCTGCTTTTGGCACGTGATGGCACGGTGGGCCCAGTAGGACGTTTTTTGCTCTCCACAGGCCCCAGAGCCTTTCTAGGAGCCTGGGGAGGGCAAAAACAGCCTTCCCCATACACCCAAGAGGCCCTCCGGAGGCTGGAAACAGTGTGTTTCCTGACTTCTGGTGGGCCCAGAAAGCCCAAAAATCAGCTGGCTGGTGCACGCATGTGTGCCGAAGCTGAGCTCGCGTGCCCACCAATATGGCTCCGTGTGCCACCTGTGGCACCCGTGCCATAGGTTCGCCATCACGGTCCTAGGCTGTGAATCAGTAATACAGCATCCATAAGGCAGGGGTGAACAGGGGGAAAGACAAGCCTTGCATAATGATTAGAAAATAGCAATGGAGGCTGGGATAAGGTTGCTTATTCTTTTCTTATCTTCATTTCTTTATAAGGACAAATAACTTTTTTGTGAACTCCAGTTTTGTTTTGTTTTTGTTTCTGTAAAATCAAATTAATTTAAAGAAATGAAAAAACAATGCTTCTTAAAGAATGACAATATCTTGCTGGCCTATCTTATTAGCATAACTTGTCACAGTCATTTAAATTGTGGTATTTGGGTGTGTAGCATTTTAGAGTTTTGAGTACAAACTCATATCTTATGAATCATTCTTGATTTTGTTCCAGGAAGGAGACTGCTTCTTTTTTTGGCATTGCTCAGGCCAAAGTAGGGGAGATTAATTTGTGACCCTGAATTCCCAGTAGCTTATCACAGAACGTTCACTGGGAAAGTCTATGAGAGTCGTTATTCAGCAAAATCTGGAGGGTCTAAAAGCAGAGTTTTTCAACCTTGGCAACTTTAAGAAGTGTGCACTTCAATTCCCAGAATTTCCCAGCCAGAAATTTGGAAATTTAAGATCACGCATCTTAAACTTGCCATGGTTGAAAAACACTGGTGTAAAATTTCCCCACCCCTTATTTAAAAGGAAATCGTTTTTCCATGTGTTCCTGCCAATCCACAACTATTTTTCTTGGTCGTTGTATGCTTTTCTGACATGGTAATATATTCTTAGTGGACTTAATTTATTGGTTCTTTAATTGGAATGAGCAGATAATCTTAATACATACATGGTATTACCTGATTTTTATTTTATTTTTGCGGGGACTCCTCACAAGAACCTCCTTGTGATTCTTTATTCTTGTAGACCAAGGATGTCCAAAAAGCTATGGATGAGAAAAGGTTTGATGAAGCTATCCAGCTCAGAGGCAGGTGAGAGCTATCTCTCAGTCTGAGAGGAGAATGAATTTCTTTTATCTGCTTGTGGAAGTGTGAATGAGAAAAGACAAGACAAAACATCTTCAGTATACTGCAGATTGTAAAGCTGTAAAAACAACCTGGTCTTCTCTGTTTATTAAAGCACTCTAGTATCTAATGGCTAAGTGCTGAACTAGGATTAGAGAAATCCAAACTTTGTGTTATGCACAAAAGCCAGTTGAGTGGCTTTGGACCAGTAATTTTATCTCAAGACCAAGGAGAAGGTAACAGCAAATAACTTCCAAAAATGTTACCAAGAAAACAAGTCCATGCAATCATCTAGAGCAGTGATGGCTAACCTTTTTGCCATCGCATGTCAAAAGTGTGGGGAGTGTGGGGGTCTATATAATTCTATGCGCCCCGTCCCCTGTACATACGTGTGCGACACCCCCCCATCTCCCCCCACTTTTGGCATGCAATGGCAAGGTAGGCCCATTTTTCACTCTCCCCAGGCTCCAGAGCCTTTCTAGGTGGCTGGGGAGGGCAAAAATGAACTTCCCGACTCCCCTGGAGGCCCTCCGGAGGCCGGAAACAGCCTTTTTCCTGACTTTCAGTGGGCCCAAAAGGCCTGAAAATCAGCTGGCCAGCACGCACATGCATGCCGGGGCTGAGCTCGCGTGCCCACCAATATGTCTCCGCATGCCATCTGTGGCACGCATGCTATAGGTTCGCCATCACAGATCTAGAGTCAAAGATGCTAAGAAGTGTTGTGTTGGCATCATGGATGCCACTTGGAAAGAAGTTACTTGCAATATAGAATCATATTGTTCAGTACTGTGGTCATTCTTACCCTTTCTCTTTCTGGAGAGGCATAGCCAGCCTACATTTCATAACCTTCAACATGCCCAGTTATAACTGATTATTTGGTTGAACCTTTCGTTTCTAGTAATTTTTCCTTAAATAGTTTGTATATTTCTGAAAATAGTGGTATTTCCAGAGTTTGATGACATAGTTTCTTGCGTGAGTTTGGAATTATCTTAGTTATTTAAGGCACGTCAGAGACTAAACATTAGAAATTGAATGATTTGACTTATACCGTTGTCACTCTTTCAAGTGTTTGACGTCTAAGAAAAGAACTTCATGCTGGGTGCTATTTCCTGTTTCTGCTAAGAAATCTTTAAAGCAACTAAATCAGGCTGAAAATTGAGATGATTATCAACCAGAGTATTTTTAAAAAATGACATTAAGGAAATGACACATTGCAAACTGAGTAAAATCAGGTAGTAATTGTTTCCATACTCTTAAACCAGTCTTGCTGGCCAGGGAATCTTGAGAAGAAATCATCAGATCCCCCCCCCCTTTTTTTTGAGAATATAAGTAATGTTCTTGGGTATTGCTTATGTAAATATAGCTTTTAAAGACTTTTTTCAGCAACGTGATGGTGAAGTCATTCATTAAAGATGTGAAAGTGATTTTCAAGGAAAAGCTAAAACGCATAGAAATTAAAAATACAGATTCAAACATGCACATATTGGGGGGAGGGAAGGGGGGGGTTAAACAATGAAACAAGCATTGTAACACAATGTTTTGTATATGTCTTGTATACTAGTGTTCACACCACAATACAGAGAGAGCAGAAGTTGTATCATGACATCATGATAAATGTTTTATGATTTTGCACCTCACACTGATACCACTGCTGTTCATCAGTTATGTTATCCCATGACGCAATTGAAAAGCATTCCTGAGCTTGAATATTAGGAGTTAAAAAGAGATACTTTCTCACTATTTAGATTTGGAGGGCTGCTGGCTAGTCTTCTGAAACCTGTTACCTTTTAGATGCCTTGGAATAATATCTTTCAGGGTTGCCACTAACATGACCAAATAGTCATGGGTTGATGAGGGGCAGACTATGAGATTCAGCAACTAAAAGAGATATTTTGGTAACAGTTTCAGTCTGGAAACCAGACTTTGGAGAATATACTGCAACAGCAAAGTTAACAGTATCTATCAGAACAGATGTTTGATTAAATTTAAGCAAGAATGACCCCCTTTTAATCATGTATCACATAACAAGGCAAACCCAGATACTCTTGAATACAGTTTTTAAGGGGAAAAGAATGTATGTAAAGCAAGTAATTAGAACAATTTCGATATTTATAAATATTTTGATGCAATAATCTGGTACATTGGGAAACAATTTAGAATTACATAGTTTCTTAATGTTTTCACTGATTTTTCTCTTTTTTAAATCTTATAGTTAGGTTTTCTATTTTTTCCTTTTTCCTTTACATGATTGTGCAACTATTTTTGGAACAATGACAAATATTGGGGATATCAATATTAATATCACATTTAGACATTTATAGAAATGTTCAGTTATTTCTTAAGATGATACAGTTAACTAATTCTATAAAATTAACACATTAATGAAATAATGAATTTTAAACTCTATAATTATAAATGCTGTTTGTTTATTCATTGATGTTTTATTCTTTATTCACTATTTTTTCTTTTATGTACTACCGGTATTTATTTTGTTCCTTAAGTGTTTTAACAAATAAACTGCTAATTTAAAAAGAAAAAAATACAACAACGAAATGGTAACCAGTATGATTGTAAAATTATTTTATAGAAGCTTTGAAAACAATTGGAATATTTATAAACTGCTTGCACACCAGAAGCCAGCTCAGAAAAAGGTGAGAAAAGAAAAGACCATAAGTTATCTGAGTGCTTGGAGTTAGGAGAACTGGTAGTAATGCTCTTGTATATGTGTATGTTACTGACACTTAGCCATGCCTAAATGTTGATAGAAATGCAATATTTATGTTTTGTGTATATATTTAAATAACCCTCTCCCCAATGACAGTGACTCAAGATTTGCATTATTATTTGAGAAAATATTTAATTCACATCCACATATGAATTAAATATTTTCTCAAATAAGAATAATGCAAATCTTGAGTCACTGTCATTGGGGAGAGGGTTATTAGAAAAGTTAAAATAACTGTTTTCTGAATTAAAGGCTCTCAATATTTAGTCAGAGAACTGATAACTGTTATTACAGATAGTCCTCAGCTTATAACTATTTGAAGCTATGATGGCCTTGGAAAGGGTACATTAGAGACATAGAGGGCTTCCAGCCATTATAAAGTTGTACCGCTCTCCCTGCAGTCACATGTTCACATTTTGGACACTTGGCAATCAATGCACATTTACAACCAATTGCCAAGTACCCCGCAATCATGTGATTACCACTAACAATTTTCTTTGCCAGCTTGCCCAGAAAGTCAATTGGGAAAGCAGCAGGAAAGGTTGCAAGTGAAAGAGAAAGAGAAAGAGGGGAGGAGAAACCTTTCAGTGGGCTGCTGAACAGTGCTGAAATCCTGAAGATTTCAACTCCTTTCCTGCAGCCCCATGAAGGAGTTTCCATTTATGCACGGAGGGGAGCTGCAGTCCTTCAATTGGCTGCAGGAACATTTGAGAGCGAAAGGGACTGCCTGCCAGGAAGATTTCAGCTCTATATGGAAGTAAAATTTTCAGCAGTCAGGTCTTTCATTTTTTTTTTAAAAATGATGTTTTTATTCAACGTTTACATCTTTAAATCTGTCTGCTTAATAACCTGGGAGATGGTTTAACATCTGCCACCAAGCGTGCCCAGACCAGTGGTGAAATTCAAATTTTTTTACTACCAGTTCTGTGGGCATGGCTTGGTGGACATGGTGTGGCTAGGTGGGTGTGGCTTGGTGGGCATGGCAGGGGAAGGATACTGCAAAATCTCCATTCCCACTCCAGGGGAAGGATACTGCAAAATCCCCATTCCCTCCCCACTCCTGGGGGAAGGATATTGCAAAATCTCCATTCCCACCCCATTTTGGGGCCAGCCAGAGGTGGTATTTGCCGGTTCTCCGAACTACTCAAAATTTCTGCTACCGGTTCTCCAGAACCTGCTGGATTTCACCCCTGGCCCAGACTGTGGTCATTGAACAAAATAGTCATATTGCATCTTGCTTAATAACCCCTTCACTCAATGTTTAAAATTTTGGTTCCAACTGGTTGTAAATCAAAGACCTGTATGACGTATGATCATTTTAAAAAGTTCTTTGTAGGAAAAGGGGGAAGAAGATATATCTGTGACAACCTTGCTTCTTCTGAGTCCTACTTCAATTCTGAAAAGACTTGGAGGAATGTTGAGAAAGTTTTGATTTTAAAACACATCCCTGTTAAAGTTTATCCATCACTTTAGTGTCTTCAAGTTCTGCATAGCTTGCTAATTGTCTTTCCTTTCCACCAGAGCAATTTCAGCATTGCCATACTGAATGTAGGTGCCCCAGCAGCAGGCATGAATGCAGCAGTCCGATCAGCTGTTCGTGTTGGGATTTGCCAAGGTCACACAATGTATGTGGTGAACGATGGGTTTGAAGGCTTAAGCAAAGGACAGGTAAGTCCTTTGGCAACTCCTTCTTCTGAATGTCTTCGTTCTCTGATATAAGAACAATTAGACATCAATATCCCTTTGGAACTTTATGAATTCTGAGTGCACCACTTAGAGCTTTAAAATTTCAGTTTAAAGGATTAAAGAATTGTTGTTAATAATTCTCATCCAACAAAATATTAATCTGCTACTAGTTTGTATGCAGAAAACTGGTGTTGCTTGATTTATTTGTGGTTGGTAGACCAAATCACAACAGACTTTAATTATTTGCTCTTACAGGTCAAAGAGCTGTTCTGGCATGATGTTGCAGGCTGGTTGGGCCGTGGAGGATCCATGTTGGGGACCAAACGGTTAGTGCTGTCAAAACCAATAAAATTGTCCATACAGTTAGAGGATATGTGAGTTACACAGTCAGCCCTTGACCTCAAATAAATTCTACAAACTTTTCCTGCCTCCATGAAAGTCATGAATAATCTATCGCTATTTAATTTATTTTTGAACTCTTCTTGTAATTCAAAACCTTACCTTGCACCTGCTGTTTTGATGTGGAATTGAATTATTTCAGCATTTTGTTTTTCATACTTTCTCTTGTGGAGAAAGTATGCATCAGTTGCTTCCATAAATCTGTACTTAATAACTGTGAAGAATCTCAGAGCGTAGCTTTTCCATATGCACATTCTTACTGGAGAAAACTTTGTTTGAAACTTGCTTTATTATTGTTTTGCCAGAACTCTTCCAAAGACATGCATGGAAAAGATTGCTGAAAATGTTCGGAAATTTAACATCCAGGCCTTGCTGGTCATTGGAGGCTTTGAGGTACAGAGAAACTGGTTGAGTCATTTCAATATTAAATAAATACTATCTCTTTTTACCTCACTTCACTTCATTCCACCCCAACGCTTTTTATAAAACGCTTTTCTAAGCAGACATATTTGCAGTGTTAGTATAGTGTGTGGATAGAATGCAAGCCTAGAATTAAATGAACATTGGTGAAATCATTATTCTACATAGTTACTCTTACTTTTTTACCAACAACTGTAATTTTCTCAAATTTAACTTCTGCATAATATAAACTCAGATTCAAAACAAGTTCAATCAAAATCAAAGTTGTCTTTCTCCTTACATTCTTTGACCTCCAGTTCTTAGACTCCCTGCTGTGGCTTAGACTTACAATTTATTCTCCCTTTTGCAGGCATATGAAGGAGTGTTACAGTTGGTAGAGGCTCGTGGGCAGTATGATGAGCTCTGTATCCTCATGTGCGTGATACCAGCTACCATCAGTAACAACGTACCTGGCACTGATTTCAGCCTGGGATCTGATACAGCAGTCAATGCTGCCATGGAGGTGAGGCTGGGATTATTGCAACTGCACATTTCAGGGAATTAGGGCAGATTGGCAAATGAGTTGTGTAAACATCCTTACATCAATGCATTTCTTCTCTGTAAATGGGGGTGTGGGGAGGAGAAATATGGCGTAATACGGAGACTCATAAATCTGATTTGTAGACATTCTGTCCAGGCAGTCATTGGATTATGAGCTTTCAACATACGTCATATTTTCAAGTATTTTCCTAAAAGTGTATAAGCTAATTATAGCTATTTTCAGGAAGCCTGTTTCTCTCCCTGTCTGCACAATTCAAGGTGCAGTTATTTGTAGTATTCGTATTTATAGATCTTTCCTCTCCATTTACTAATTGTTTTAAGTAGAAAAAATGTTATAGATTGCCTGACAGGCATGTTTCTATAATTCCTATTTAAAGCCAATTATGTTAAGAACTATTGTTCTATTTTATGATCATGAATAAATTATTTCTTGTGAGAAGAAAGTACTTCTATTGTATGTCCATAATTACTTTTGATCGTGAATTTAACTGTATTATGAAAAAAGAGAAAAGATTAATCTACAGATAGTCATTGACTTATAACCACAATTGAGCCCAAAATTTCTATTGCTGAGAGAGACAGTTGTTAAGTGAGTTTTTCCCCATTTTAAGACTTTTTTGCCACAGTTCTTAAGTGAATCATTAAAGTTGTTAAATTAGCAACACAGTTGTTAAGTGAATCTTGTTTCCCCATTGACTTTGCTTGTCAGAAGGTCATAAAAGGTGATCACATGACCCTGGGACACTGCAACCATCATAAATGTGAGCCAGTTGCCAACCATCTGAATTTTCATCACATGACCATGGGGATGCTGCAACAGTCATAAGTGTGAAAAATGGTCATAAGTCACTTTTTTTAGTGTCGTTATAACTTTAATTACAGTCTTAATTATGAGTGGCCTGATCGCCATCTGAGAGATCTTTAATTATTCTCAAATCACAGCCACTGTCTTTTTACACAGTTTCAATCACAGTCTCGATGGGTTAAAGAGGAAAGGAAGTTAAGTGTTTCCTTGTTCTTAGTATTGGCTGGGTAACTGTAAGAGTACCTTAAAGTACCAAGTACCTTAAGAAAACAGATTTCAGGCATTGGGCCAAAGAATTCAGATTCAGTGTCCAAAAGGCATGGGAGGCATGACACTAGTAAGATAAGCTGGCAAGAAACATTTCTTCAGTTACACAATGGATTCTTCAGTGATATTCACTCAGTTTTTATAATATTATACCTGCTGTGATTCTATGTCTCTGTATCTTTTTTTCTGCTCAAACTCTTTGTAGAATACTGAATGATAGGCTTTGTTTTTCAAAGCCATGCATACAAGTACTGTAGCACTTGACTTACAACCATAATTGCAACCAGAATTTCAATGACCATAAGTCATTATAGTCAAAAGTCGAGTTGGACCCAGTTTTATAAGTTTTTATGATGGTCTTTACATTGGTAGTAACATGTGGTAGTCCTTGAGAATTGGACGCATAACTGGTCAGATCAAGCTATTTTTTTCCTCACATTTGCTGGGGGTAGTGATGATAACTGAGATCATCTATCTCAGTTTCTTCTGTTGAGTTTAGGAATGCTGTGCTGTGATCTAAGCCAGTTTTGCTCCTGTTAAGCAATTGTGTATCAATGTAGTTGCATGACTTGGCAGCCTGTAATCACGGTCACTGTTTAATGCCTTCCAATACCTGAAGATGTTATTTTTTCCACTTTCATTTCTTGCCATTTAGAGCTGTGACCGCATCAAACAGTCTGCTTCAGGTACCAAGCGGCGTGTCTTCATTGTGGAGACTATGGGGGGTTATTGTGGCTACTTGTCAACGGTGACTGGAATTGCAGTGGGAGCAGATGCTGCTTACATCTATGAAGACCCTTTCACCATTCATGACTTAAAGGTGTGCTGGTAAAGAAAATGAAAAGTGATGAAAATGCACGGAAACGTCGTTTCTGTATATTATGTAGATAACATTATGTGCAAATGTAGAATATCATGTCAAGTCGGGCTGCTTATGAACTATATATGCGCTTTCTACCCTTCGCAAGCTGTGATTCCCACTATGCAGCTCCTGATACTCAGCAGTACATGTTTGGCAGTATAACGTGTATTTTCCTGATAAAAGAAAACTGGGAATACAGGCAGATTAAACCTGTGCTAGATTTAAATGTTCTTGTTTTACACTTATTTCAACCACTCTCACAACTTAAAAGATAAAAATGTAAAACGGGATTTTAAAAAATGTCTCCCCAATCTGGTAATATCTCTGTAGATCTTGGAAATTAAAAAGTTGTGGGGGGAAATAATTCCACAATGTGGCCCCTACTGCAAAAGATTACCAACTGTACTGTATGAATGGTATGTATTTAGATATATGTACAGTGATCATAGCACCAGGCCCTTATCATGAAATGGGTGCCAACTATACAATGTTGATTGCATTCTACGAGAAGAAACAGACTTCTTAAATTCCTTCTCTAGTTCTTTAACATCCCTGCCTAAACTGACTGTTAAATGATTGTGTCTACCCCTATTAGTTGACACATGCTTGAACATACTAACATCAACATGGCAACAACATATTAATCTAGCATCAACATGGCAACATGGACATTAAAATCTGTGATTAAAATCAATGGGATTTATATTATTTAAGCCTGAGAGGCATTTTATATCCCAGATGACAGTTATATGTGAGTGAAACCATATTGCTTTTGTGATAAATCTGTGATCAGAGATCATAATTGTATAGAAAAACAAGATATGATCCATTCGTCAGTGCTTCTGTCACTTCGATTATTTCATCATTTATTCTGAATTAGGGCCATGTAAGCCGAAAACATCGGCATGAGATTTATTTAGTTAAGAATTCCATAGTTGTCATTGTAGCTTATGTTCTTAGTGATATATGAGAGGTGAGGCTCCTGGATTCTCAGAACAAAGATACAAACAAGATCTGAGTTTCTTAAATTTCTCTCTTTAACTTTTTTTGGTGGATTGTACTTGTGAGATAGTTGTTGCATTGATAACTAGTCATTCTGTCCAACATGAACAAAGCATTTATTATCTAATCTTGTTCTATGTAGCTCAGAAATGTCATTTCCTCCTCCTTTTGTCTAAATAACTTCTTTTACTCTTATCAGCAAAAAAATGTTCCGATAAAAACTATTGTAATTTTTATCTTGCCAGGCGAATGTTGAACATTTGACTGACAAAATGAAAACGGACATTCAGAGAGGTCTGGTACTCCGGTAAGTCATAGAAATATTTTAACAAGGACATGTTGTCCTTTGAATTGTCAGAGAAAATGCACATTCCTATTGCAACACAACATTGAAAGAGTGGGAACTTTGTACCTTTTTTTTTAATGTATTGTAAGTCAAAAGCTCTTTAAGGGAGCAAGTGCAGTGTAGAATGACCTTTCTGGTGAATCATAGCTGAACAATGATTCAACAAAACGGAAATCATTGTAGCCTCTGAAATGTTGTAGAGAAATCAGTAATTTTCAAACCTGAGAAATTGGCTTTGAACTGTAGGTATCTAGTAGGCTGCAGAGAAAAAAGAATTTCTCAAGTGCAAAACCTAATGTAGATTGCATTGTTGATATTCAGTGATTTGTTTTACTAATAATATTCAAATGGACCTCGCTTGCCAACTGCCTCTTTCAGCAATCGTTTGAAGTCACAAGTGCTGAAAAAATAACTTTGCAACTAACTTTGCCCTCACAACAATGGGAAATATACTACCTGTTTTCCCTGTGCATTTGAAGCTTTGCACCACCCTATTCCTTCTGATGTTCATTCCCCATTCTCATCTTGCTAATTATCCCAACGCTGGGGTGACCATTCCAAAGGGTGGAGGAGTGGAGAAAAATGAAAAGTAGTAAAATCATAAACATAGTGGTGGTAATAACAGAGCTGCTAGTCCTAATTATGGTTGCTAAATAAGGGCTTGCTGTTATCCCTTCCTTTCTGTAAATGTGCTGGATTAAAAGTCCCATCATATACCTGGTAGAGATGATGCTGTTTGCAGGCCAGTACAGCTAAAGAACATCAAATTGGAAGATGCCACTAGCCAGTTCCTCTTCAGTTCCTTGTATATTGTTGATGGGGTAAAATTTTAATAATGATTAATTCTTTATGTTTTGTGGTTCGTAAATGGTTCTTTCTAAAGCCTTTGCCTTCCCTGACATTCATACAAATGTCAGCATTTAAAATATTGTAATTTATTATATATTACGTGTATATCCCAAAAGAAAAAGTGCAGTATAAAGCAATTTATAAAAAATACAAAACAAGCAATGAAATGAAAATTTACTTGTCTTCAGAAAGTTAAGAATTAATCATTCTGCTGATGTTCCATGTATTTAGTACCACTTTCAAACAAATGCCCTGCATTTTCTTGTTTAGGAAGAGGGGAAACCTGCACCAGAGATCTTTTTTATGAATTAAAAAGTCAGAAATATTCATGGATACACTAAAAGAAAGAGCCAAAAATACACCAAATTTGCTACAGACAAATTTAACAAAGTTAACAACATTAATTATTTTCTAGACAATATTTTCTTTATTGCCTTTTCTTCAAAAGATGCAATTGTAGTTGCTTACATTATCTTTCTTTTTTTTAGCAATGAGAAATGCCATGAACATTACACCACTGAATTCCTGTACAACCTATACTCCTCAGAGGGGAAAGGAATATTTGATTGCAGAATCAATGTTTTAGGCCATCTCCAACAGGTATGTAGAGCTGAAGTTCATGAGATTGCATTATGCAAGTACCTATGTCTACACATTTTGAGGAGGCATAGGCTTAATTGATTAAAACTTTTACTGGAGAGAATAACTGCAGACATTATTTGATTTAAAAAGTCCTTCTGCATTTATTAAATTTACCTACCATTCCAGTAAAAATAAATCTGAGAGGATTACACTGCTATTTATATGATGATGTTAAAAATGCAATATAAGCCATAATTATTAAACACCTGCAATTATCAAATGGAACCATCTACTCAAGAAGGAGGAGAACAACTGAAAAGCAGTAACCCCATCCCAGGCCTTCATGGGCAATCCAGAAGGATACCATGATTCATGACACTGAAGGCTGCTGTGAGATCAAGCAGGATCAGGAGAGCCATACTCTCCTCATTCCAGGCCCTCCACAATTTATTAACAATTGGTGTCCATTGTCATCAAGAAAATACATATTTGGTAAGAGCTTCCTCAGTTCAGGGCTGTAGAATTAATAGATATTTCCCATCTTGCATCTGCCTAGACCTTGCTGCTTTTAACCATTTCCCACTTTTTAAAAAAAAAATTGATTTATATGCCGCCCTTCTCCGGAGACTTAGGGCAGCTTACAATGCGTTAAGCAATAGCCTTCATACTTTTGTATATTTATACAAAATCAGCTTATTGCCCCCACAATCTGGGTCCTCATTTTACCTGTCTTAGAAAGGATGGAAGGCTGAGTCAACCTTGAGCCTGGTGAGATTCGAACTTGTAGTAATTGCAGGCAGCTGGCAGCTAAGTGCTATTTAACAACGCTTTAGTCCACTGCTCCACCAGGCTCCTCACTTTTGTAGAATATATTTGCAAAATGGCTTCTGAGTTAAATGGTTCCGGCCAACTATACATCAGCTCAGCTTCTTCCTACAACAGGCTTGGCATGGCTGCTCTTTTGGCTCTACTTTCACTTTCCTATCTCTAGGGAGGTGCTCCAACCCCCTTTGACCGCAACTATGGTACCAAGCTGGGTGTGAAAGCTGTTCTATGGATGTCAGAAAAGTTGAAGGATGTGTACCGCAAAGGTGGGTCATAATTATCATCTCAGTGATAGAAGATGTTGATGCCATTGCATCCTGTAACAAGAGAAGGTGCTCAGAGTTTGTTGGCAGACGGAGGTGAAACAATACACAACAAATAGCAGGCTCCCAGTGGCCTGCTTCTTAGTTTTTGTTTCTAATTAGAAGAGTAGCAGGGCACTGAAGGAGAACGATCAAATGGTTACTCTAGGGGATGTGTTGCTGTTATATTATGAGGTAACTTATCTGTGGTTGGTTGCTCTGATTCTCAGCCATCTATTTGCTAAGAGAAATTTCCAGCAACAGCTTGCCTACTTTCTTCCAATTAAGAGAATGAGGAACTTAATCAAATCTTGAACTCTTATCATTTACAATATTCTTTGACGACTTGAAGTACATCCAAATTTATGGCATATAGGTTGGGTGTATTTCAGCATTTACCTTGCTTTGTTCATGTTGACTATCCCTGCCCATCACTTCTGTTTTGTATAGTGCTAATCACCTTGAAAATTATTTTGTGGGAACACTTGCTTTCAAACAAAGCTATTGATTAATCATTCTTATCAGAATGATTATCATGAAGCTGGTTTTCAAAGGGTAAATTATATAATTATTTTCCTTGAAATTCCTCAGTACAATAGTTTAGGAAGCATTCAGTCATTTGGTAGTTGTTGCAATATCCAGAATTACCTCATGTAAAACCAAGGCATTTATGTGATGAGATGATTTTCTTGCATTACAAGTAAAGATACTCTGTTTCTCTAGGCCGAGTATTTGCCAATTCTGCAGAATCTGCTTGTGTCATTGGCCTGCGTAGGAAGACTGTGTCCTTTAGTCCTGTGACAGAACTTAAAAAGGTCACCGATTTTGAGTAAGTGTATGGATGGAGTATCACCAAAATTCTGAGGAAGGAACGCTGATATGCTTGAAATTATGGCATATAGAATGATGTCAGATAATTTGTTCATGCATTGGTCAATTAGTTGGATTTCCTCTCTGTCTGCTGATGTAGACATGATACATAATTATTCCTTTTGAAGATCTTTTCAGAACTGTACTACATATTTTGAATTTAAAAGTGAGCTGTGGTACTTCTTGACTATTATATATCTACTTTTCTCTTGAGCCTGAGGGAATGTACAGGTCTAACTGGTAGCTGTGCCCCATGACTTAGATATTCTGAGATTATTTGTTAGAGAGACATGGTATGCATATATTCAGAGCCGCTTTATGGTTGTACTACCTGTGCTAGACTGGTATTCATTCAGAGTTTGTTTGTTTTTCTGCAGACACAGGCTTCCTAAGGAGCAGTGGTGGCTGAATTTACGCCTTATGCTGAAGATGCTGGCCCACTACCAGATCAGTCTAACTGAATATGTGTCTGGAAAGATGGAGCACGTCACTCGGCGTACACTCAGCATCGAGAAGGGATTCTAGCTAGTCTTCCGTTAGCTATGTCTCTAATCAATTCTATGTAGTTTTCTCCCTTTCTGGCCTTCTCATGCCTTTCAAGTGCAAAGCTGATGCCACTGTGAGCCAACAAGAGTGTGGCCAGAAGACACCCTGCCTTTGTTGCAGATTTACTCCATGCCCACACAGGTTCTTTCATTCTTTCTTGCCCACTAAGGAGCATGGATGGGTTCACTTATCCTTCCTCAAGCCTCTTTGTTGCCCCATGAAGTAGAGGGTGTGTAATGCCAGACAGAATTTGTTCCTATTTCACAGGATTTTTAAAACACTCCTACACTACTTAGAAGAATTGCGTACTGCTTGCCAATGGACAGTATGCGACTTTTAGATTCTTATTGGCCTGGTGCCATGAAGAATGCAAGTTTTCAGAAAGGGCCTTCCTGTAATTTGGAGAAAATAGTTTCCCAAAATGTTTCCTTGGGAAAAATTCTCTAAAACAACCAAGAATTCCTATTGCCATCACTATTGACACACAGCAAAGATCCTTCTTGGCAGAAGAAACTTGCTTGCAATAGAGCAGCAAACATTAGGAGAGGTCCTCTTTCTTCCTATCCCTCCCTCACTTGAGGTAATTCATGCCGACTAGGAAAGAGTAGCATTTCTGAGTGCTCAGCGGGAGTTGCTGGTGTGCCATCACTTTCTTTAGAATCCCTTCATTCTATCTGGCTCATGTGTTTAATTCACTATCCCTGGCTGGTCTGTGATGGCGGCACAGCTCTTGACTGTGTTGTGTCTGTACCTTTCTGCTGCATTTCTGTGAATCCAGTGCCCTATGTTGCCTGTTTGTCCGTGGCATTGCTTTCTATCCTGTAGAAATAATTAAAACACACCCTGAATCAACTGTGTTTATGCGTAAATTGTGTTTTTTGTTGGAGACTGGCCTCAGATCTGCAAGATGTGATAAGTTAAGGGGTTTTTAAATTCCAGTCTTATTTGTACCTGATTGTTCACTGAGAATATCCTTGCTAAGTAGTGTTGAATAAAAGACAGGAGGCAGGATAGCTTATATATGTTAGTGTATAACTATATAAATTTTCATATTAAGAAGAGACATTAGAATTTGAGATGCTGCCTTTGTTCAAAATTCAATTATTTGATTTCTTAATTGAAAATAGTCTGCAGTTCTCTGTTATCTTAAAAATTGGTGTTTCCATTACTGCAATCTGATCCTTCCACTGTGTTTCCCCAAAAATAAGACCCTGTCATATTTTTTTGAATCCTGAAATAAGCACTTGGTCTTATTGCCATGCGCTCAAAAGCCCAATTGGGCTTATTATCAGGGAGTGTCTTATTTTGGGAGAAACCGGGTAGTTGAAAATGCAAAGTATGCATATGCTCTGACATATGTTAATATGACACTGGCATGCAAGGCATTTAACACATAACCTCTTGCATCTCAAATCATCTTCAGTCCAATAAGATAGGTACCAATTCTCACGACATACCTGATTGTTAACTGGAAAACTTCATTTCATGGAGAATTAAGAAATTATGAGAATTTGAATTAAACAGTAGTAGATTTGGGGAAGGGGTCAAGGGGAAAAAAGAGAGAGAATATATTTGAGACAATAGTGCACTTCTCAGGACCTGGATATAAAGAATAGAGAAGACTGAGAAGTACTATGAAGATTATAGCAAAGTTTTGGATGACCTTGTGTTGAAGCAGTTTCCTTACCATGCTGGGGGGGGGGGGAGGCTGGTTGGTTCAATTGCTCATGTTGTAACAAATGAAGACTAAACTTCACTAAACAACTAATAGAGTTCATGTCAAAAGTTATCAAACTGCACAATTTCTCAGGATAACGAGTTATTTGTAATAGCATCATGGATAGCATTGATGATGTGAAGAGAGGCATTGAGGCACTTCCAGTCTGTGGAAAGTTCGTCTCAGCTGCTTTGAGGGATTTTGTTGCTTGTCTACACAAATGCTATCCCTGTTTTGTTGGAAAAAATTATCATTGTTTATTTAGGCTTGCGTTCATGAAGATAATCTAGGAACCTAAATACCATAATTTCTTCTCAATTAGAAAAAAAAATCATTGCATAGTTCAAAAGACTTCTGTGCTAGGCAACTAGCCAGATGATTTAAGATATCATTTTTTTCCTGGGCTTGTGTAAGAATAAGTAGCTCAAGACAAGGAAAGAATGTGCTGTGATAAAACAGCAAAACATCATAAATTTACCAAAATTCTTAGCAGATTAAACACATTGGCAAAAACACCCTTAGCAGCTTTAGGACACAATGTGTGGAATACAAACATCTCACGTTCTGAAACACGCCGAGTTTTCTGCTGGCCATGCTATCATCTATCGAGTTAACTACACTATTTCTGTCATACACCCTGTTGCCATTACATTCTATTATGCTATTTTCCCAATATAGCTTTTTCTCATTGTTATCTTCACAACACTTCTATAAAGTATGTCAAGGTATGTTTTAGCCTAAAAGGTGGCAACTGGACTATGATCACCCACCCACTGAATACTAACTACAGCCTGGTCTTCCCCATTGCATATTTCAATCTAAATATGTCAGAAAATCTTATACATCCTGAGATAAACACTGATCTGATCTGTGTACTATAATCAACAAGAAAGTACATAATTTTAACCACAGTCATTAATCAAACTATGAACAAACATGTTCATACCATGGAAGGAAAACTTTATACTTATTTCATGGCATAGTAGAGCTCCTGCACTAGACGTAGCTTGACAGACTAGAGAGGCTAAAGGGACCGACTATCTCAAATAATACTGGATTTTGTTCAGTAGTCTCTAATGCTGCCTCCTTATATAATCACGGTGGTGTTGTACCCTCCTCCCCTCCATGAAGCCTTTATTTTTAGAAGGCTTTAGAAGACTTCATAGACTGAAGGAAACCTTCAGATTTGTAAAATGTAAGCGGAACTGAATTGCTAGGGATTTTTTCCCATAAATTTCAAGTTACTTAACACAGGAGGAATGATGACAGCAAAGACTTGGCTTCAAGCTTTTAATTTAAACGTTCAATGATTTTCTTTTTATGAATTTTAACTTTTTATGAAATTCTGGTTTTGAGACCAGGATTGTCAAACACTATTTAATGGAGGAAGAAAAGGAAGAGACATGAAGACATGAAGCTTAGACTTGCTCCAATATTGGGATATTAGGGAAGACCGCCAGGTCTAACCAAGTCAGATATATCACAGGTTTGGTCTGACAAAGGCATGAGTAAACAAGTCTAGGCATGATTCTTCCAGCAGGAAGGCACTAGCAAGAGATAAAAGTACATCCTCTTCCAAATGATAAGTACTTTTTTTTTGTCTACAAATAGACGTGATCCATACGTGCTTATTTGCTATCTCTGCTGCCAGCCATTGTGGAAGGTGGAATAATAGTTGTAAAATGCAGGCACATAAATTGTAGATGAAAAAAATTATTGTAGAACATGGTTCTAAGCACATGAAACACAAGATGTGCTTGTTTTTTTCTGTACAAAATCATCCATTGTCATGGGAAGTCCAACAACACACAAAGGATGCTAGCAGGACTAGTGAAATAAATTTTGCTGATTCAGAAACAGTTCCTTGGATGTGCTATCGGTCCTCATGAACTTCCTTTTTCTGCAAGGCTTGGAGTTTGTTTCCAATTGTTTGATGGACGACTTCTAAACCCTCTAAATCCAGCTCTTCTAGAAGTAACATGATGGCACTGAGGATATTATTCTGTTAATCAAGGCGACAAAAAAGCAAAATCAGAGCAGATCATAGAATTACTGTGCAGTTGCTGCCTAGTCCTCTTATTACTATAGGTAGTCCTCAACCTATGACCACAATTGAGCCCAACATTTCTGTTTCTAAATGAGACAGTTTAGTGAGTTTTGCTCCATTTTATGACCTTTCTTGCCATAGTTGTTAAGTAAACCTCTGCACTTGTTAAGTTAGTAACATGGTTGCTAAGTGAATATGGCTTCCCAATTGAGAATTTGCTTTATCAGAAGGTCACAAAAGGACTCTGCACCCATCATAAATATGAACCAGAGGCCAAGCAAATATTGATCACATGACCAGGGGATGTTGGAACAGTCATGTGAAAAGCAGTTCATAAATCACCTTTTTTCAGTACTGTTCTAACTTTAAACGGTCACTAAATGAATGGTTATAAGTCGAGGGCTACCTGTACCTCACTGTTTTCCTCCAATCCGTCCTCACATATTCAGGCAAATTATTCTATGAATAGAACTGAATTTCCCAGTAGATAGATTTTTTTTTAAAAAAATTGATTTATAAGCCGCTCTTCTCTGGAGACTCAGGGCGGCTTACAATGCATTAAGCAATAGCCTTCATACTTTTGTATATTTATACAAAGTCATCTTATTGCCCCCACAATCTGGGTCCTCATTTTACCTACCTTAGAAAGGATGGAAGGCTGAGACAACCTTGAGCCTGGTGAGATTTGAACTTGCAGTAATTGCAGGCAGCTGAATGTTAATTACAGTGCTTTAGTCTGCCACACCACCAGGCTCCTATTTATCAATGGCACCATACAATTGGAACAACTATGGCAGAAGAAAGCAAACTAGGTACCAACAATAATAGGGTGCAATTCCAAAAAAAAAAATCTTGAATACCACTTGAACACAATTATTGACATCATTACCATCAGTCAATTGCAAAGGGCAAGTTTACTTGGAACAGCTTACATCCTGCTATAATAACTTTAACACCATCAAATAACTTCTCTATCCCATGTCTTTGGGAAGGACTTGAAGGTGGATAAAAATGCCAAAAACAGTTTAAACATCTGTCTGACTGTGCAATCAACCATAATGATAATAACTTGATGTATATCATGGTAAAGATTTTGTTAATGCCAATGGTATTCATGTGGTGCTCCAAATGCTTTGGGATTGTACCCAAGGCGCTCTATTAGAACAGGTACTATCTTTGCTTTCTTTTGTCACAATCATTCTACCTGTATTTGCAGGTCCTTGTATTTTGTTATTTTCTCCAGTTCTTTCTCTTTATTTGGCTGTCTCCAAGTACTGCCACATTTACTTTCTGGATTTTTTTTACTTTCTTTTTGAAATTGTTAAATCTGGGGTGTTATGTGGCAGGTACTTGTCTGTCCCAGAGCACTTTAGTTTCTTCATTTTCTATTACTTCTTCGAAGTTCCCATCAATTCTTGCTTGTAGGCAACTGGTATTTCTTGCAGATATTCCAATGCACTATTGTAACTACTTTGTCATGCCATTGTTTGTAATGAGTTGTCCAGCAGTAGCTAACTAGGAATTGACTGTTTCTTCAGCTTCTTTGCAGAGGTGGCATTTGTTTTCTGTTGCTGTCTTCTCAATTCTTTCACTGTAACAATGCAGCTGAGCTAAGCTGATTATACTTGGGTTTTATACAATTATTTAGTGCAAGACAAATGCATAATATGATCCAAAATACACAGAACTATGGATTTTTTGAATGGTGAAGACTCTTTTACTCACCCATTTGGTCCGTGTACCACTGTCTTCTTTGGGTGAAAATGTATCTTTCGGAACAACAGGCTTCATACCAAGCTGCTCACGGATCTTACTGTACAGGAGGAACATAAGTAAAATAATGACTAATAGAATACAAAGTTCTATTAACATGTAACCTGCAAAGCACTATATTTAAAGAGGGACACATAGATGCTGCACAAAAATAATTACAAGTTTCTGCATACTTAAAATTCATGGAATCCCTTTTCATATTCCAATTTATTGGTTTACGAAAACGAGAAATTCTTTTTTACTCCAGATTGAACCACTGTTGGACAAAGTATTCTTCATAAATTAAGTCCAGAAAATAAATGCTAACAACAAATAACAGAGCTCGCCTCACTTTGTCTCCTCAAGTTCAGTGCTGAAGTTCGTGAGTTCATTTTCTATTGTACACTCTGTCATGCTGGTCTCAGTGTTAGAGTATTGGCAGCAGTTGTCTGCATCTGTTTTAACTGGGGGTGTTGTTATCTCTTCTCCTTGTACTAGTGCATGTGACAGTTCTTCCTCTGTCACCACTATACAAATCAAACAAAAGCCAAAGAAGGAACAGTATTACTTATTTATTCTTACGCTGTTCATAATCCATCCCACCCCAGAGGACTTTCAACAGTTTACAGCAATAACATTTTTTAAAAAATGAAAGTATTCCAAGCAGATTCATCATAGCAATGGCAATAGCACTTATCTAGCACCTCATAGTGCTTTATAGCACTCATATCCCAGTCGCTTCAGGTTGTAGGCAGAGTTAGCCTGCATTACTGCACTTTAACCACTGCATCATCAGGGCTCTTAATATTAAATTGAAACCTATAGTACAGTGTTGGCGAATCTTTTTGGCACCGAATGCTGAAATGGGAGGGTGTGCGTGCACACACGTGTGTGCGTCCCAGAAACCGGAAGAGCACACAAGCCATCTCTAGGCACACCGGAACCTGGAAGAGCAACAGGTGATGGCTTGCGCTTCTGGCACACGTGCCATAGGTTCACCATCACAGCTACAGTATGTTTGATATAGTCCCATATATATTTGTTGTATTTATTAGTACAAGACGACTCCTTTGATTATAAAGCCTTTGACTATATACCCGTGATGGCGAACCTATGGCACGGGTGCCACAGGTGGCACGCGGAGCCATATTGGTAGGCACGCGAGTGTTGCCCTAACTCAGCTCCAGCGCTCATGCGTGCACCGGCCAACTGATTTTCAGGCCTTCCAGTCCCACCAGAAGTCGGGAAACTGGCTGTTTCCATCCTCTGGAAGGCCTCTGGAAGAATGGGGAAGGCTGTTTTTGCCTTCCCCAGGCTCCTAGAAAGCCTCTGGAGCCTGGGGAGGGGGAAAAACGGGCCTACCGGGCCCACCGTGCCATCACGTATCAAAAGCAGTGGGAAGTGGTGGTGGGGGGTCACGTGCACATGGGCGGGAGGGCAGGGCACATTGAATTATGGATGTGGGCACCCGCACCCGCGACCCCCCACCGCTCCCCCGCTTTTGGCACACGATGGCAAAAAGGTTAGCCATAACTGCTATATACCATTCTTCCAACAGTTAATTTTGTGAATTGATAACTATAGAAATTATTTGCTTTTTTCATATTTGAAACTAAGAATATATTAAAGAATGTATTTATCAAAAATACTTTTCCATTAATAAACTGGTTCCGAATTTTATAAAACTAGAGAAGGAATAAAATATGAGGAGGCAGAATTTGTTGCCACTTTTTTTTATCTTCTGAAGTTTAAATATGCATTTTAACTGCAAATATTGCTTTACACAAGGCAAGAATAGCATGGGCTTAATTGTAAACTAACTGAAAGAACATCAATACTCTTTTGAGTTCCAGATAATGTGAGCTCCTTGGAGTTCATTTTTTCCTTCTCCAACCCCCCCCCTCCCCAGGAAAGTCTGAAAAAAATTCGCCTCATTGTCTCGGAGGGCTACGATGGTACGCTAGGGAGGGCTGCTAACTGCTCAAAGGTTGCCCACCAGGGTACTAAAGGAATATCTAATTGTTCTTGGCAAGAAGTTGTTTTCATATGAAACAATAAATTAATACCCACCCATCATTAGTTCAAAGAAATATTAAATCAAAGTTAAATCTCATTTTGCTACACAATTCTTAAGCATCTCACACACTACCGCCAAGAAATGTGCTGCTATACACACTCATATTGTCAAGTTTGTGGAGACTAGGAAGATTGCGCAGAACTGTCATTCTGTAGCGATGGAGGTCAGAGCCACAGCAGGGATTCTCAGACATCCAGAGGATTCTCAAGCGGGGCAGTTTTTTCAAGTGGAACAGCTCATGGAGGCTTGAAATACAGTTTCTCCTGAGGTAAAGCTCAGTTAGCTTTTCACACTGGTTAAAAGGTTCCAGACTGTAGATATTATTTGCACTAGAGAAGAAAACAAGGACAGCATTAAAAACTACAATTCTTTGTGCAACACAAAAATCCTGGGTCAGCTGAATAAACATGTGTTTGTGCCCTTTCTTATGGTTCTATAGAAATCTGAAACCATGAACAATAAGAGGACAAAGAAAAATAGCCAGATCATTACATTTACATTGTCCATTACATTTTCAACATTTTGAAACCAGAACTATAGCATCAGACTGTACACATTGATATTCAAAATTACTCATTTCCTAAGAGAGTACAAGTCTTGAATGCTATTATTACTGAACCTAGGAGTGGAGATTGGATCAGTAACTAAAAATGCATTGAAAAAAAGTAAAAGAAGATAAGTCTGGGATCCAGAGTACAGAGCTATGATAACGTGCACTTATGAAATAGAGAGAGATCAGGGATCAAAAATAAATTCCTGAAATGATATGTACATACACACATATATAGACAGCAAATATGTAAATAGATAAACAGATAGGGTATTCAAGAATGATTTGAATGACGGATTGTTAATTTGTACAATTGAAAAATGAAGACCTGTAATTTCTTTATGATCCGGTGTTATTAAATAAAAAATAACAATTTAAGGCATAGAAAAGAGGGTACAGTATAGCTGGAGAGGTACCACACAATATAGAAACATGAGACTACACATGCATGATCTAAAAATGAAATAATACCGCTATATGATTTTTTAATGGAACAATTATGTATAGATACTGAAATTTGATTTTTTGCTAAAAATTAGAACTTAAAAATGATATATAAAGACACAATAATTGAAGAAGCACAATTCCTGAATGCTTCTAAAGAGATAGTAAGGATTTCCTTTCAGGTTCCATGTTGAAAGAAAGACCACTGATTTTCCTTGGCTTATTTATTTAGTTAGTCACCATTCTAACACACACCTGAACGTGATCACCTCAACATTAGGAAGCTCATGGCAGATTGATATCTAGATGATTAAAAAGAAAAAAACAAACAAAATATTAACAAAACTTCAGTGCAAGGAGAAGGAACAAATATATGTAATTAATTGATCGATTAGAAATATTGTATTTAAGCAAGCTGTAACAGAAGCTCCATATTACAACAGAATCTTATGCCAATTGAGGTCAAAATGCACTGAATCTAAATATTTGATGGATTGATTGACCTACAGTGATCAGTTGAATTAAAAGTTTTTTTCTATTTCAAAGCAACCTACATTATTACTGGATGCTATTTTTCAGAATTTCAAGAATAATATTCCTTATAACAATGTTTCTCAACCTTGGTACCTTTAAGATGTGTAGACTTTAACTCCTAGAATTCCCCAATCAGCTGGGAATTGAAGTCTATGCGTCTTAAAGCTGCTAAGGCTAAGAAACTGCTCTGGAATATAAAAGCAGATTTTTTTTTTACCTTGCTATGCTAGGGCCTGAACCTGTTCCAAACAAACATACATTTTGACTTGTGTTTTCCTGAATGACAGTTCAGATATACAGTGCAACTGAGAGTCCGTTGAAACTCTCTGTCAATCAAGCAAGATAAATCACAGTGATATAACATCTCCAAATGATGAGTTAACCCCCTTTCTCTTCTCACTGACAGTTTCAGCATGAGGTACATGTAGCTAAAGGTGGGTCAAAATTACACCACTGCCAGCTCCTCAGCCCTCTAATATCTACTTTTCCAAAGAGAAAGAGGCAAAGTATCAACTGATCAGTCTTTGCTTCTTCCCTGGATTTAGTATCTTTTGATTTCACTCAAGTCAGAAAATAGCTAACAACCATTCACAATCCCCTACTGGGAACAGATTATGAGAGAAAACCAATGCACCAACAATTATTTCCATTTCTTACATATTAGAAACTTAGAAATGGTACTTACATCTGAGATACGGCTTCCCCTAAAAAAGAAGAACATATTTAAAAGGTATGTATAAAATAGTATATTAACTAAAGCAATATTCACACTATGGAAAGCCATATATGAAAGAACAATTAGAGCTCTCTACAAATGCCCTTTGTGCTTTTAGTAAGCCTGTGAAAGGCGGCATGGCCTACTTATGACCTGCTATATACATTTTGTTGACTTCTCTTCAAGATGCCTATGCTCATATGTGCGCAGATACTACTCCATGCAACTGGAAAGCCTTTGAAATTTCGAATTCTGTAAAAGAATTCCTATCTATGTGCAAGTCAAACTATTTGTAACCACACTGTAGCTAGGCCAACAAGTGTGTACATGATAATGGGAGAAAGCTATTTCCCCAATATTTCATGGAGAACCCCACATTTCTGGAAAGATATTAAACAGAAACAGGATCTCTGCTGTGATCACAGCAGAGCAGCCACTCTAGTCCTTATCCCCAGGAAACCTATAATTTGAATGAATGAAAGCATAAGTCTCTATCCTGACTGATTTTACAATGTATTATGTAACAATTTATAATGTAAGACATTTCAGACAAAGAAAACAAAACAGACAGGTGGGGATAAGTGAAGGATATTTCTGGATGACAACTTCAGAATATTTTTGGAAGGAAGTGAAAGAACTACTATTGTTGAGAAAAAGGAGGAAAATAAAAATACAGAGGTATAGTAATAAGACATGTATGTTATCTAATTCCTAAAAGAAAAGTATGGAATTAAAAAAAAAACAGATTAAAAAGGAGGAGCCGAAAAAAGTCTTATAAACAGTCTGCAGGAGTCAGAAAGATAATTAGGAAGAAAGTACAGCTTCAAGTAGCCTTTTCCAGAACAGTAAAAACTTTTGTTTCATCTCAAATATGCAACCATGGAACTCTAAAAGGAACAGCTGAGTATGGTATACACAATAGCTTATATTGTGTATACACTGAGTGTATACTGAGTATACACAATAGCTTATATTGATCAGGCTGTATTTAGCTAAATTCTGAATAAATTTAGGACTGTTCCATATACAGTACTAGACAGGTCCAGATGACCTCAGGGTAATGTAACTTTACTCGTTTTGAAAAGGGATAAATGAACCCAAGGCAATTTTTTTTGGCCATAGCTCCTCCCTGGATGGACCAAAATCAAGTTTTACTATCTGTTTTTTATGCCTCACACTTGATCAAAGGATGCAAGGGAAAGAGAAGTGGTGAGGGGAAACAGGCTATGAACTGAATAAGAGTAAAGAGAAATGAAAAAATGAATGACCAGAATATAATGAAATGTGATTTTTAATCCTGCAAAACACAAAATAAAAATACTGAATTGGGATATAATACCCTTTTCAGTTACTAACAATCAATATTTACATAGTGTCTTTAATCGTTACTGGGACGGAATTCTTTCCCTTTTCGACCACTCTGGCTTTAGAAAGCAGAAGAGAGTCTACAACGATTTCAGGGATTCACTTTGTGCGAGGCAAAAGCCTTTATCGTAATTCTGCAAGCCACACTTTTCTCACCACTAGACCTTCTCGGTAGCCAATCTCTGCCTTTCGGTGCCCATTGCGAAGACAACGGAGCAAACAAAAAGGGAAGAGCAGAACTTCGCCAATTCCTTGCTGAAACTACAGCGACCAGCATCCCAGCCGCAACGGCCAATGGCGAGGAACGCCGAAAACTGCAGTTAATATAAAAGGCCACCTCCTCCTCCTCCTCCTCACCAGCAATTGAGCTTGCGGACCCCTGCAAGGCTCGTAGCTTTCGCTCGAGACAGAACCGCTTTACGAGTCAATTTCATGGTCTCCGCGCAATCATCGGACTTCTTGAGTCTCTTGGCTAAGATTGGCTTGGGAATTTCCGACGCGTTTCCCACGACGACTCCAGGCGCAGGCGCCATCGTCTCCATCCCACTCTCAGCGGAGAGTGGCAACCGGAGGCGGGGCTGAAACTATCTAACTCCCGCCCCCTCGTCGCGGCCACGCCCTTTAACGACGGCGCACAAACCTGAGCAACCACTGCAGGGGCGGAGTTAGTTGTAAGCGGTCCTCCGGAGTTGAATCGGGCGCGAGCGGGGGGGGGGCGGGGTTTGTTTTCCGTCGCAGTCGTGGCGCTTCACTGAGGACTTATCCGATGAACTGTTGCCCGTGATAGCTTCCCACCTTATTTGGCCATTATTTGTTCTTTCACAATAATTGTACCCCCTGTTCGTTAACCATGTTTGTCTCCTGTCCTTCGGGGAGGGGTTGGTCGACGTTTGTCGATGGAACTCGCACTTTTTCATTACTTAAAACGGGGGTTTCCAATCTTGGCCGCTTTAAGACTTGTGGACTTCAATTCCCAGAATTCCTCAGCCAGCTTTGCTGGCTGAGGAATTCTGGGAGTTGAAGTCCACAAGTCTTAAAGCGGCCAAGATTGGAGACCCCTGACTTAAATCATTGCTTTTTTCCATACTTCTACTCAGCGTTTTCTTCCTACATTAAAAACTAGCACATCTGATTTCTCCCACTTGTAATTCGGTGTCTTTTAACACTTCCGTCATAGTCTGGGCCAAACAAATAAGAAGAATGCCTGCTTTCAGCAGTTAGTTATGAATTGATGGAAGCATAAGTAGCAAAAAATGTTAAGCCTCATACATAAATAAGATAAATTGGTGTCTTTGAAGAATGACACACGGATGAACTGCCCAACATCCAATTGATTATACTGTACATCATCAAGGTATTCCTGATCCCTAGTGGCCTCGTGGATTTTCTTCAAGACTCTCCATATTACCCCTAACCTGTTCTTTCATATCTCCCAATAGTGCATTGAGTGCGGCTATAACAGCCCATCCACCTTGTTGCTCTTCTTCTTTTTTCTTCTACTTTTCCCAGCATTGGAGCCTTTTTCCAATGAGCTGAGACTTCACAATGAGCTGTGTCCAAAGTAGGATAATTGGAGATTGGTCATTTGGGCCTCCTGAGAACTGTAGATTGATTTGTTCCATGATCTTATCAGTTTTCTTGGCTCTTCACGGTATACTTGGAGGTCTACTTTTTTGGATATTCTTTGGCTTTTTCAATTAACCAGTGTGCGTCAGCAGTAATGTCTTCGGTCTTTTTTAAAGTCATCTTGAGCATCTCTCATCTCTTTTTCCATCTAGGGCTCTAATCTTAGTTGGATGATAGTAAGCATTATTTTGCTACCATGTGAAATTAAGGATATTATACAATAGTTTACACACCCTGTTGAGACTCCTTTTTTGCATTGGAATCTATATTGACTTCTTCCAATTGATTGGCCACTGTACTATTCCCCAGATTATCCTGGTTAGAACCTTGTCTGATTTTTCTTCTGTTGCTTACAATATTTCAGTGGATAGTCCATCAATCCTGTGGCTTTCCGACTTGGTAATAGCTGGAGTACTGATCAAACACCACCTTGTAGTACTAGAAATTCTTGTGAGTAAACAATATCTTGTATCTTAGATGTTGATATATTTATTATGTAATGTTTCAACATACTAGTTCCATCTTCCTTTGATCTCCTTTAAAAGCAGTTACTGTCTTGTCAGCTGACATCCTTTAGTTAGCAAACCAATTTGAGGTTGGAATCTCCTGAGTTCAAAGATCTTTTGAAAGACAACTTGTTTTTCTATGTTGTTTCCTTGTTTTTATTTTCAATGTCTTTATACAGACGTTGTAATACTGGTTCTTGTCTCTTCTGTTAGCTGTCTGAAACTCTTTGTTAAGTTCCTTTCTAAGATTTTTGTCTTTCTTGGCTTTGACTTCTCTTCTTGGCAATTTTCATGGTTTGTTCTGACATTCAGTTTCCTTTCTTCTCTTTTTTCATTTTATGCAGTCTTTTTATATTATCCTTAACTCATTCTTTAAGTTCCCTTCCATAATTCCTTTGATTCTCTATCAGTGAGGTTCAGAACTTCAAAGTGAGTCTTGATGTTCTCCTTGAGCATGTGTCCAGAATCATATTGTGAAAACTTACTGGCTTTCTTATTCTTCTTAGCTTAACTTGGAAATTGAACATCAGCAGTTGCTGTTCTGTTCCACAATCAACACCCGGCCATGCAGCGGTGAAATGCACTTACCTTTGCTACCGGTGTGAATGCGTGCACCTCTTCTGCGTATATGCGGAGGGTCAAAAATGTGATGTAATGACATCCCAGTGGGTGGGCAGAGCCTCCCGCCACCAGCGCTACCGGTTCGCACGAGCCAGATAGATTCGGCCAGATTTCACCGCTGCGGCCATGTCTTTGATGCTATAACTGAGCTCTACATTCTTTTATCAATAATATAGTCAGTTTGATTTACATATGCTCCATCTATGAATAGATACCTCCTTTTGATTGTTTGGAGGCAGTGTTAGCTATGAAGAAATCATTGGAGTGAGAAAAATTGATAAATTGTTCTCCTGCTCCCTTTTGCTTTCCTAAGCCATACAATCCAACCTCTCTCCTCTTTCATGTTTCTAACTTTGAAAGTGGGGAATAGGGAAGGAGTTTCTTCTTCTGCTGCATATCTCTATCCTTTTCTCCTTGCTTCCCTTACTTCCACACATACTAGAGAACACTGGTCTCAAGAGCACCCTATCATTGTCACACCCAGACCAAGCATGGGTCCCTCTGAAGGTTGGCTACATACAGTTGCTGCTCTCAGGGAGGTCAAGAGAAAAAAAGAGAGAGAAGGTGAAAGATCTGGACTTGGATAGGGAGTGGTGAGAGATAGGCAGTAGAATATGAATAGCTTGGCCTTGCAGTTATGGATAGAGGGTGATAGAATGGTCTTTTTAGAATTAAAATAAGAAACAAGATGTGCTGTACAGCTCAAGATTGATCTTCACTAGCTGCTGGATCTTTACCCAAATTCCTTTTCCTTTAAAGGCAGCATGTCTTATCAGTCAGAGGCAAGCAGTGAAAGTTTAAAAGTGAAAGGCAGTAAAACCTCCCCAGAAAATCAAAAGAAGCCAGGAGCTGGTTGCGCTTACAACAGGAATGGCTAAGAAACTGAACTGGCTCAGCTGTAGTAACTGTGAAAAAGGGTCACAGTGAACAATCATGTAAGTATGAGCCAGTACTGTCCTGCAGCTGCAACTACCAAAAAAGCCAATGCAATTCTAGGTTGCATCAACAGTATCAAGATTAATACTGCACTGGTAAGCACGCTTGGAATACTGTGTTTAATTTTGGTTATCACATGTTGAGATTCTAGAAAGAGTGCAGAGAAGATGATTAGGAAACGAGGCGAAAGCATATAGCACTAGCACTTAGACTTATATACCACTTCACAGTGCTGGACCCAGTGTTTTCTGGACAAAAGGGCAGCCTTTAAAAGTCTTGTTTTTCAAAGGCGGGCTACCTTGTGCACTCAGCACAAAAAATGATTTTTATTTGGAAAGCTGTTCCTCAATTGTTCAATGAGGTCAAAATATGAAGGGAAAATTGGACTGCTTTAAAGCAATACACAAAAGTGTATAAAAGCCACCCAGGATATTCTATCAAGTATCTTGCAGCCTTGCTGAGAATGCAAGGTTATTTGCTTTCTATCACCATCAGGGGATGGAAAGCTCTCTGTGCTTTAAAGTGAAAGTCAATGTGCCAAACTCTTGTTCGGCCAAAAGGTCTGGGAATAATGGAAAATGATAGGTTGCACTCCATCCTGTTTGCAGCTTTTAGTTCATACTTCATTCTGTGGATTATGTGCACATTCTAAGTTTTAAGGTTAAATTAAAGATTAGTTTTTACCAGTGGATAATATTCAGTATAGGAGTGCAATTTTTAGCCCAAGTCTTCCAAACAGTTTCAGCTGATTAAGTGAAATATCAAGTTACATCCTGATCTTAATATGTTAACCTTTGTGTCAAGGTTTTGTATAGGAAATACAAAGGAGTACTAGACTCAAAATAACAATAGCACTTAGACTTATATATCACTTCACAGTGCTTTACAGCCCTCTCTAAGTGGTTTACAGAGTCAGCATAATGCCCCAACAATCTGGGTCCTCATTTTACCGACCTAGAAAGGATTGAAGGCTGAGTCAACCTTGAGCTGATGAAAAGCAAACTCCAGGACTGAGCTGTAAGTTGCTGCTGGCCAACTTTTCCTATACATAGCTGTGGCTCCTCTGAATGTCTGTATATATTCACACGATATACTCTATATTTCCATTTTTTCACAAAAGCAAGAATATTCATGTAATTGTATCCTTCACATTTTGCGCAAGATGCAGATTGCCAAATTAATACAGTACCATGATGGAAAAGAAGATAATAATGAAATAATATTTTTCATTCTATTTCTTAATCTATTTTGTCACTGATTTGTTTAAAGATTACATTGTTAAAATGTGTATGCTATTGTAGTTACTCATATACAGTAGATGTTTCTTGGCATAATGTTGTAATGTCAACTTCTGGATCTTAAAGAACTTGCTCACTCTTATTCCTCCCTTTTAAAAATATTAATGAATAATTAATAAATATTTTTAAAAATTAAAAGACTGTATTTATTTTAATTAAATACTGTAAATACTGTAGTGTAGGCAGGGGTGGGTTCTACTTACCTTTACTACCGGTTCGCAATGGGGCTGTGCACAAGCACAGAAGCTTCTGCGCATGCACAGAAGCATTTTGATGACATCAGGGTTGGTGGGCGGAGCTTCCCGCCAGTTTTACTACCAGTTCTATAGAACCGGTGCGAACCAGGTACAACCCACCACTGAGTGTAAGGGAGGGGAGTTACATTCTATATTCTTTTTTTCAGTTATTTATGACACAGTTATAATATTGATTTAGGCAAACAAATTTTAAGATCACAAGATCAAACAATCTGACAAATATTAAAATCTGTGTTAACAGTAGTGGATGGAGGAGTAGGGGAGGCTGAGATTGCTAAGAGGTTAGTCTTAAAGGAGCAATCTGCCTTTCTGGTTTTTATCCTGAGTCATTCCCTGCATATTTTCCAAACTAATTTGTCCTTTTTATGCAGAAGAACATTCATCCTATGTAGATTATTAGTCTATTTTTGCAATTTATTAAATACCAATGGAATGCAAGTTATCAAATACCAATTTAATATTAGTTGAAAAGGGAGAAAGCTTTGAGAATGCATTCTAAATATGGGATAAAAATGTTATCCCAGAACATACTATATGCAAATCTGTTCCTGAGCATCTTTTTAAATATTTAAGGCATAATTTTATTTTATTACAGTCATTCTGAAAGAAGCTACATTTGAATAACTTAAAGCAATTTGAATCTGGCTACCTTTTTTGTAATGTTCAATCAAAGAACAAAAAATAATCTGCTTTCTCTATAAATCAAAGCAAACAAGAGTCATTTGCTATTTAGCTAAGAAACTCAATTCACTTGACCTATCCATCCCAGGCTTCTATGAATGACTAGGAGCAGCTTCTGCAGTGTGATTTGCTGGCAAAGTGCAGCCCCCTGGATTTCTGCCTCCTCCTCCTCCTCCTCTTAACTGCAGTCACTTCAGAAAAGCTCCTGTAGACTCCTGGCATTATTCAGCAATAAGGTGATGAGTTTACAGCATGAAACAAAAGTGTGTCCTTCACAGCTGACTGACAAGGAATATGTGAGTAAAATTGGGATTGGAAGGATGCTGTTGAACAAATATATACAGCCATCTGGGTTGTTTTCTGTTGCATATTCTAAGATAGTGCCCCGAAGCATCAAAAGCTGGGAATGTATGTCTCAGCCAGTCTAGTATAACTCTGACCCAGGCTGATCTGGCAGTGCAAAATTGCTTAGTAAGTGTTCTTTCTATACTGAGATAATTCTGCATTGCAAGGTCAGAAGAAATCCTTGTCACATTTTAAGCAAAGCTTGCTGAGTGTGTTGCATATGCAAGTGGATCTATAAGCACATGCATCGAGTTATTGGCCTTGGATTTGTATGGAATCAATAGTGCTCTTTATTTACTCCTTTTAAGTTGTGCGTAAATGCATAAATGCGTGAATGTGTTCTGTGCTCAATATAATGTATTCCTAAATGTGCATGATTTTGCAGCTTGTGTATAAAGAGAATGTGCATTGTGATCACAAGGAGCTCATTCATAGTATATCCAGGACAAAAAATTGAGATTGGCTTCTGAAATGTTGAACTAAGTTTTTAGGAAGCCATTCCGGAATAATTACAGGATCATATTATAGGTCTGTAGCATGGTACCAGAACATTTTTATTTGTTTGGGTGTAGAAGGCCTTATTCCTAGCATCTAAATACATTAAGGAAATAATATTGTCTGTAATCCTGAAGAACCACTGGTATCTATGGGGTTGATAGATTAGTTAGCTAACTTGGTTTAATGTACTTTCCTTTATTTATCTATTAACATTATATTTCAAGTATCGAGTTAATCAAGTAACTGTAAGTAATTTCATTTTATGTCATTTTAACTAATGGTATATCATAAACTACTTGAGTACACAAAATTTGTGTATTTGAAAGGCACAGATTAGTTCTTATGAGGACTACTTAATGCTGTGTTTTCTTTTTTATATTATAATTTGAATATTTTAATTTATAGCCTGAATGAAACTTAATCCTTGAGGGAATATTTTGTTGAAGCGAATGATTTAATATTTTGTTGAAGCGAATGATATAGAGCAGAATCACCAAACTGATTAGAAAAAATTATGATTAAATTAATTACTGAAATATTTTTTAAAGAAAGTAAAGCATACTAACATTTCTCTATAATTAGTGGAACATAGACAGCGTCTGCTTTTTCTTCATTGATTTCAGTCAAAAATGGCACGCATAACTTTTTCTGGATTACTGCACAACTTAATCCATTTTCAAAGCACAGCAATGCACACATAGTTAAATATATTGTCTTCTACCATTTGGCTTCTTTTGATAACATTGTCCTGTGTTATGGCATCTTAAAAGATGCAGCAAAAACAAGACCAACTCTATGTTCTGAAGTCCAGTTTCATAGCTATTGTTATTTTAAGTTATTAATTTAACTAGATATCACTGGAAAAACTGTAATGTCTCAGCCATGATTGCAGAAATAATTCACAAAATTCTTGACACCTTGGAATTTATAATTATAAATTAGCATAAATACTGAGAGAACCATGCAAATGAAAATAAATCAGTGGATAGTATGTAGTTGGCTGCTGCAGGGTATTGACAATATTACACATACAAGAAAATTGTCATTAGCAGAAAAGTACACATATGTTTAAGACCAAAGAGGTGGCAACATCTCTTTGATCATAAACACATAAAAGAATTAAGAAGAAGAAACATATAGCTACTTTAGAGTAATTCTTCTATTGTTCTTCACCTACAGGCAGAATCTTGCCAGATTAAAGCAACTAATAGCATAACTACAGATATACTCTGAGAAAAGTAAGGGAGGAGCTGTTTTAATCCTCTTTGTACTGACTGAGTTGCACTGCCTCTTTGCCCTCTGGAAAGCAGCCCCTCCCTCCTGGGAATCCAAACTACATTCCACTACTTGGTTGACCTTCTTTGAGTGCAGAAACTAAGCAGAGTCAACCTTACTTAATATTTGGTTGGGAGAATTCAAGAGAACTTCATCAGTAGATTAGATTGGGTATTTAATTTTTTAAAAAAAATTAAATTAGAAGTAAACTTTGAAAAGCCATCCTCATCTTTCTATTAAGACAGCAGCATAAGCATGTCCATTAAGTTACCAGGAGTTGAGCTGAATATGAAGGAGATTTGCCTTTTATATGTTCATATAATACTTAAAGTCACAACATTCCTAGAAGATTCATTTAAAATGATTTCAGGTATCCAGGTTGTCAAAAAAATCCTATAGGAGAACCCATATGGCAGGGTTCCCAACTGTTGGGAACAGTTTAATTGTTTAGAGGTGTGTAATAGTCCTATAATTTGAGAAATTTTTCCAAAAGGGTTTATACCAGCCTCCTATTTATTATCTATTACAATGTCAAAATTTTGTAGACCTTGTACCTTAGTCAAACAAGTCTCACTGGCCTCATCAGTCTTCCTTGGACACTATAAGAGTACTTCAGTGCACCAGCACATATGCATCTTGGGAATGGTTCAGTAAAGTCTCTTTGACCTATATGCTCCTCTGTTATTCCCTTTACTAGGACTCTAAGATGATTCTCATCTACTCTGTCCTGAAACATTTCCAGGAAGAGAGCACAATTTTAATTTGTCTGTCCTTTTATAATAATCACTGTAATTGTTTTTAGCTGTTTAATGTTTCTGCTAGTTCTGTATAATAATAATAATAATAATAATAATAATAATAATAATAATAATAAT
>WNWU01000032.1:17040624-17068602 GCA_012654045.1 Ptyas mucosa | reverse complement strand
ATAATAATAATAATAATAATAATAATAATAATAATAATAATAATAATAATAATTTTATTTCTATACCACCCTTCTCCCGAAGGACTCAGGGCGGTGTACAGCCTATTAAAAGCACAAGACAAACATCAATTAAAATTATTAAAATTATTAAATAATTCGGCTCAATTTAAGACCCCAAAAATTAAAACACCCGATTTAAAATTATTACATTGATAACCCAGCCTGGCGGAACAACAGGGTCTTAAGGGCACAGCGAAATACCCGGAGGTCGGAGATCTTACGCATTTCCGGGGGCAGTTCATTCCGTAGGGCTGGGGCTCCCACAGAGAAGGCCCTCCCCCTGGGTGTTGCCAGCCGGCATAGCTTGGCCGATGGCACCCTGAGGAGACCCTCTCTGTGTGAGCGAACTGGCCGGTGGGAGGCTATTGGTGGCAGAAGTCGGTCTCGAAGGTACCCGGGTCCTATGCCATGGAGCGCTTTAAAGGTGGTGACCAACACCTTGAATCGCACCCGAAAGACCACTGGGAGCCAGTGCAGCTCGCGCAGGAGGGGTGTCACATGGGCACATCGGGTTGCGCCCATAACCACCCGCGCGGCCGCATTCTGGACCAGTTGGAGCTTCCGAGTGCTCTTCAAGGGGAGCCCCATGTAGAGAGCATTACAGTAATCCAACCGGGAGGTGACAAGGGCATGAGTGACCGTGCGCAAGGCGTCCTGATCCAGAAAGGGCTGCAAGTGGTGAATCAGGCGGACCTGATAGAAGGCCCCCCTGGCCACAGCGTCATATGCTCTTCTAAAGACAGCCGTGCGTCCAGGAGGACACCCAGATTGCGAGCCCTCTCTGTGGGGGGCAAAGATTCACCCACAATAGTCAGCGATGGCACCAGCTGACTATATCGGGACTCCGGGAGCCACAGCCACTCGGTCTTGGAAGGGTTGAGTCTGAGCCTGTTTCTCCCCATCCAGACAAGCCACCCCAAATCCACTGGAGATGGGTGATCAGTAAATTTAAACAAACAATAATAATAAACTCTCCTACAACAAAAAGATTAAGTGAAGAATAGAAAAGAGACAAGGCAAGGCAAAGAATTACATGGCCAGTACTTTTAAAAAAATGAGAGGCAAAGCACTTAATAAGACTTGGAAATTTCTAAAAGCAGAAAAAGGAGAGGAGGAAGGGGGAAGCTAATTCTGGCTCCATAAGGCCAAGCCTTAAAAACAAAGCCAGAATTGATGGGAAGACAATGATAGACAACAAACGCTGGCTCTGCCAAGAAGCTGAAAAAACAATGGACCACCTAGTTAGCTGCTGCCAGACGACCACCCAGGTTGACTACAAACAATGGCATGATAAAGTAGCAACAATGGTGAAATATGATAAGAAATACCTTTTGCCTACAAGCAAGAATTGTTAGGACCACAAAATAAACAACAAAAAAAAAATAGAAAATGAAGAAGTTAGAGTGCTCTGGGACTTTAGAATTCAGGCAGACAAAAATTTGCCACACAACACCTCAGATTTAACAATTGAAAGGAAAAAAAAGTCTGCATAATGGACCCTGCAGTATCTGGAGACAACCAAATAGAAGAGAAAGAACTGGAGAAAATTAGAAAATGTAAAGACCTGCGAATAGAATGCCTGTGGTAAAGAAAGCAAAAATAGTATCAATAGTAATAGAACCCTTTGCTAACATCCCAAAACAACTGGCGCATCACTTGAACACCAATGACATTGACAAGATCACTATCAATTAATTGAAAAAGGCTGATTTACTTGAAACAACTTACATCTGACAATTTCCTTTAACACCATCAAACAATTTCTGGCTTTCCCAAGCCCTTGTAGATAAAAGGTAGATTAAAAAATGCCTGACGATGACATTGTCTAAACAATGGCTGACTATGCAATCAAGAAATAAAATTTCACTTTTGGCATGTTCCTGCCATTTACTGAATATTACCCAACTCAAAAACCAAGGGTGTTTTGTCTGAGAAAAGGTTGTGTTTAGCTATTGTAGATCATTGCCAATGAGAACAAATAATATTGGACTGAATGGCCTAGTTACTTTGGAGTAATATTTCAAAGTTGCATATTATTTTGACTGGTGTTTGACGTGTTGCTATGCTAATTCTTAAATGCTGTTTCTTTGACACCTGCCTAATGGTCCTTCCCTGCGGGAGAGAATGTATTTCTTGATGGAATATATTTTTGAAGTGAAATATTATATTTAGTAACTACTTGAAATAGTGTTTTAGCACCAACTGTTAAGGTTTTTTTGAAAATTGTACTGAAAGTGTTTTTATCTTCTGTGAAATCCATGTCTATTGAATCCATGCTATACAAATATCTTAGCTAAAAGGGGTTTAGTTGATCAATGCTGAAGAAAGAGGTATTTTACTGAAGTTACATATGAACTACTTCTGGATTTGAAACAAGCATGGACATCTGCAAAGAGAGGGATGATGTTATTATACAGATACCAGGACATCAGTACTTACACAAGATTTTGGAGTGTAAATATATAATAGTGGGTTTTATATAATGGCATCACCTGTGTGTGCTGCTACAAGCACCTGTTTCATTTTGGCATCATTGTGACTTACTGCAGATGTTATTGGAAATAAACTTGTGTTTCTATTTTCTTCATGAATTACAGTGTATGAATTACCTTTCTAAGTCTATTGCCATTATGCAACTAGCTTTGGATATCTACCTGGGTTTTCCATATCAAGGAACTAATGGCAGCCCTATCTAATATAAGGAGATATGCCTTTAAAAAGAAGCTTTCAGAAAGAGGCTAGGCACAATTACAATCATTTAAATATCCAAATGTTGGCTCTCCTGATTGTATTGAATGAATTTAAGTTGTAGGGGAACATAATAATAAAAAAATAGAACATAATGCTTAATGAAACTTGATGACGAGCCTAAAATGACGCTTAGTTTATGCTAGTCTATGACTGTAATAAAGATTTGATATGATGCTTAGTTTTCTGAGAAATGAGGGTGCCAAATACACTCTGTCCAAAAGAGATCTTGAGAAATATGTGTTTAATGAACTTATTCTTTTCTTCTAATGGCTTAAGCAGAGGATATTTATTCCTGTAGCTCAAAGTGGTTTCAAAGCATACAGTATTTATGTATCCTGAATATTTGGAGTAACGTTTCAAGTTGACAGGCTTTCTTAATCAGAACATAACAATCATTCATACATTTCCTGACACTCCATGGCAATCTTTTTGGTGTAATTTGGCTATTTATTCACAGATATTGATCAGCCAGATAAGAATATACTGTAGAGTAGAATGAGGTCATATAAAATAATTGCTTTAGTGCTTTGGTCATTTATTAGTGTGATAGTGTGATAGTGTGTGATAGATTAGTGTGATAATGAATATGTACCTTCAGTTTGAACTTGTTTTTTCTTTTTCTTCAACAAATTAATGATCTATTTCTAGAACATACACATGATGACTTTGAAGCTACTAATTATTGAACTTTTATGACACTACTACTGTCTCTGATCTTAGAGTCACTGACTACCCGTTCAACCTAAATACAAAAGATATTAGTGACATATATATGTTGTTATACAGAGTTGTGGTGGTGCAATTGTTAGAACGCAGTACTGCAGGCTATTTCTACTGACTGCCGGCTGCCTGCAATTTGGCAATTCAAATCTCACCAGGCTCAAGGTTGACTCAGCCTTCCATCCTTCGGAGGTTGGTAAAATTAGGACCCAGATTGTTGGCGGAAATATGCTGACTCTGTAAAACCACTTAGAGAGGGCTGTAAAGCACTGTGAAGCGATATATGCTATTGCTATTGTAGTTTTCTATAGCAGAGTCAGGTTGATCTAATGGTTAAGAATTAGAAACCAAGAGACTGTAAGTGGTAGTTCACCTTTGGGCAAAGAAGCCATGTATGTGTCTAGTACCCTTGCAAGAAGGTGCTGGCAAACTACTTCCACAAATATTGCCAAAACCGCAGAGATTTATCCATATAATCACTAGGGGTCAAGGTTGACCTGACGGAACATTAAAAAACAGTATTCTCTGAACACACAAAAATATGGCAAATATATCCCAAATTCTCAAGTTAAAAGATGAGGTCTTTGCGAGAGGCTTTAATCAGGCGATTAAAAAAACAAAACAAAAACACATGTCTTTTTGCTGTTTTATGAAATCTTGGCACAATACAGCATTTGCAGTCCATGAAGTCTGCGATGGTAGTTTCAAGAATTTGTCTTCCAAATGTACTTGAACAATATTGATGATTGATCCAACAAATGTAGCCATGGCTGGGCCTGGTCTGCGAATACCAATGGAGCAGAACAAGATCTACCATGATGAAGGCTATCCTCTCGACCTTGAAAGCTACTATGATATCACCATGGTTTCCAACTTCAGAAGAAGCATCAGCCCTTCCAGTAGAAGCAAGCGCAGGGCTCACTTCTCTCCCAGCATAAATGAAAAGGCAAGTTCAAGAAAAAGGAAGAGCTAGATGATGATTTGTTTTAGGGCTGACCTACTATGGGGTAGAAATTACAAACTTAGACCTGAAAAGGATGGGAAAGAAAAAGAAAATAGGGGAGACATTCAAATTTGTTGTTGCCGCTAGAGTATAAAATAATATTGTAGTTAGCCATATAAAGTTTATACTTTGTAGGCTTGTTGCTCTCCTTAGATGTGATAATTATTAATCTTTTAACAAATAATTGACCACATGTAATATTGGCATTGTTTTTCCTCAAAAAGCAGCACAAAAAACCACTAATGTTTTATGCATAGGATATGAATTTGCCCTGGGAAGGAAATGATTTTATGCTTTCTAAGCAAGAACTGATCTTTTGCTCCCTGTTCTCTCCACAGGAAAATCTCCGCTTATGGATCCCTGAAAACATTCAGAAAAAAGAATGTGTTTATTTTATTGAAAGTTCACAATTGTCAGATTCTGGGTAAGAAAACTATTCTGATTAACTTTATCACTAGGAAAACTTCAAAAGAGGACAACCAGAATTATCAGGGAGGTTTAGACTGAGTAAAGGCTGGAATGTTGGAACATTTTAGCTTAGAAAGCTGTGATACTGCAGACAATCCCAACAATATTTCAGCAAGGGGAAAATTACCACAAAACACATAATTGGAGGCGGCTTTTGATATTTTTGACGTTGACAGAAAAGCTTATTGCTTTTTACTAAGGAATGATGTTAATGAATTTAATTTCAGAGAAAAACATGATGAAGGATTATGCTAAACTATTTTCAGTCAAATGGAAATGATTAAAAGGCTAAAGAGCACTGGAATATTTTAGAAAAATCATCTGGTATTTTTAAAAGTGAGAAAGAAGGCTCTAATGTGTATAAATAAATAAAATTGATATGCCTAAAATATTCAAATAACACCTGAAATGCAAGTAAATAAATCTAGTATAGGCATATTGAGCAGTGCTGATGTTTACTTTTGTAATGATTGGGAATTTAGAGAACTCCAGTAGTTAATCTTCCATAATCTGATGTTTTGAATGGCATCTTGCAGAATTCCCAACCAAGCTTGCCACTTGCTATCTTTATTCTTGCTGTCTAATTAAAATTGTTATTAGCACATCGGATTTTCAAAATAATTATTCATATTCATAATAATTGTTCATATACAATTTGAACGATCTATTTTGTGCTGATTGTGCTTACAAATATTGCAACTGTTTGCACACTTGAAAATATGTTATATTTGTCAAGCTTTGTATTTGTCATGTGGGCATGGAGTGCTTGTATAACTATTCAACATAAACACAGTATTATATACTGCAGTGAATTCAGCTCAAGTTTATTTTAGTGATTGGAGTCTCCTTTATTCTAACCTCTATGTCTCTTTCATGTGGTTTATGTCACTATAGCACTTTCTATATGTATTTTTTAGTTACTTTTGCTTTTGCTCAGGAAAGTGGCATGTGAATGTGGCTATCTCAGGGAAGAGCACTTGGAGGAAGCCATAAAACCTGTCATGTTCCAAGGGAAGGAATGGGACCCCAGAAGACATGTCCAGGAAATGCCAACAGATGCCTTTGGGGACATTACTTTTACAGGCTTGGGGCAAAAAGTTGGGAAGGTGAGTTAACATGTGACTGAAAGTGTCCCCTCAAGGAAGGTAGTCTTTGGCCTACGACCACAATTGAGCCCAACATTTATGTTGCTAAGCTAGATATTTGTTAATTCACTTTTGTCCCATTTTATGACCTTTCCTGCACAGTTGTTAAGTGAGTCACTGCAATAACAGGGTTGTTAAGTGAATCTGGCTTCCCAATTGACTTTGCTTGTCAAAAGTTCACAAAAGGTGATCACATGACCCCCAGACATCTATAACTGTCATAAATATGACTCGGTTGCCAAGCATCTGAATTTTGATCATGTGACCATGGAGATGTTGCAATGGTTGTTAAGTGTGAAAAATGGCCATAAGTCACTTTTTTTCAGTGCCGTTGTAATTTTAAATGGTCACTAAATGAACTATTGTAAGTCGAGGACTACCTGTAGTTGGCTTTCTGAAATTTTATTTACTATTGAATTTTATGTACTTATCAACTTTTCTGAAGTTATAAGACCAAACCACAGATATCTTGAATCGTTTCTGGATTTATTGCCTAGAATTTATGACTATGTATATAGTGCTTCAGATTCGTATGTAGTGCTTCAGATTCACATAGCACCTCTTGGCAATGCCTTAAAGCAGACACATTTTGTTCCAGACTCATGTAATTGTAGTACAATCCTAGGAAAGAATGCTTTTGTTTTAAAGCAAGGGAGTCTAACCTTGGCAACTTTAACAGCTGTAGACTTCAACTCCCAGAATTCCCTAGCCAGCCATGCTTATACTGGCTGGAGAATTCTGGGAGTTGAAGTCCACAGGTTATAAAGTTGCCAAGGTTGAACAGCCTGTTTGAAAGAGTTACTGAAATATATTATGTCCACACCAATGCTTGTTCCAATTCACCGCTTTCCCTTAAATCTACAGTAAAACACTGCATATCCCAACTAGAATATTCTTGATTGTATCTTTAAATAACATGTTTTATAACCTCCCTGTCACCCCATTAGAATGAAATATCTTATCCTCATTTAGACTTGCTCAGAGAAATTGGAAAGTAGAAAGTAAAGAGTTGTCTCTGATGAGGAGACCAGGCAAGCATAGAATAGATTTCTCTAGAAAGTTTTCAGACGATTCCCTCTATTGTTTCCTATTGCATCAATATTCCTTATACACTGCAGTATCTGTTTGGAATATTGCATTGATTCACAAGATTCCAGTCATTTTGAATAAGAAGTCCCACATAGCTCAGTTTGGGTCTTAGATGGTTCTGGGCATGATTGGGTCGTGACCACTATCTGAAATGATCATATATTCCTGCTATGTTTTATTTCTTTTTTGTAGTATGTGCGAGTCTCTTCCAGCACTTCTCCAAAAACACTTTACCAGTTGATTACACAGTACTGGGGGCTTGATATACCCAACCTCTTAATATCAGTGACAGGAGGAGCTAAAAATTTCAGCATGAAGATGAGACTGAAGAATATATTCCGTCAGGGACTTGCCAAAGTGGTACAAACAACAGGTAAAGCAATAACTGGCCAAAACTAATAGGGTATGTTGAGGTTTTATTTCTTTATCTAAACTATTTTAACTTTCAGCCCAGATGGGGTTCCAAAGCAATCTACCATAAATAAAAGCACACAAAATACAATCATTAATTAAAGTACAAATTGGGAGTTAAGTTTAGAATTTTAAAAAAATACATAACAAAAATTGCCGACCTACCTAAAACAATTTAGGCATATATTCTGCTTAAAAAATAAATAAAATATTTCTTCATGGCCCAGAGGAAAAAAATAGAGAAATAAAGCATCTTGTCTATTTTATACTCTTGGGATCTTTGTTCTACAGGCGCCTGGATCATCACAGGTGGTTCTCACACTGGTGTGATGAAGCAAGTTGGGGAAGCACTACAGGATTTTATTATGAGCAGCACCTATAAAGGCGAAATTGTCGCTATTGGCATTGCATCTTGGGGGACAATACACAACCGTAACAGCCTCATCTGCCGCACGGTGAGCCAAAAGGATTTTCAGACCATGCTAATAGAAGAATTACTAGTAATTCATAATACAACTCCATATGGATTTATCTTGGAGAAAAGGATATTGGAGGTAGATTGAGATGAGAGATAATAAATACAGTATAGCAAAAATCGGCATCTCTTGTACAACTTTATACTATTAAGGATAGTGAAGAAAGACAATGTTGGGATGCAAACAATGCTAGGGTTTCTATATCTTTGGTACCTATGAACATTATCTATTTGGATGTAGCTCAGTTAGCACAATAATAATCTACTCACTGTGTCCTATCACATATAGGAAGAGAACCTTATATGAAGTGGTGAAATCCAAATTTTTTTACTACCAGTTCTGTGGGTGTGGCTTGGTGGGCGTGCTGTGGCTTGATGGGCATGGTGTGGTTTGGTGGGCATGTCAGGGGAAGGATACTGCAAAATTTCCATTCCTAACCCACTCCAGGGGAAGGATACTCCAAATATCCATTCCCACCCCACTCTGGGACCAGAGGTGATATTAGCCAGTTCTCCAAACTGCTCAAAATTTCCACTACCGGTTCTCCAGAACCTGCTGGATTTCACCCCTGGTTGAATGGCATTTTTATTCTTAGTCTTGATAAAAATAATTCTATTCCAGAAGGCAAAAAGTAAGAGCTATGAAACAAACTGGAAAAAACACCACTGTGGTTCTTAGCATTTAATTTATTATGAATTTGATTACCTGCAGTCTGGATCTATGCTTCACCTAATTTCTTCATATGGCTAGAGATGACATGAACTTTTATGGAAAGAATAGTATTCACTTTTAATGGAGGTGATGTTCCCTTGCCTAAAGAGGGTATCTCTTAATCCAGCCGTGTTAGACAATTTCCATATGTTAAAGAAGCTGTTGCAGAAGATGGTTGGACAAGAGATACAAAGGATCTTCATGCATGAAAGACCATGAAGGTTCAATTAAATTGATTTATTGCTAAAAGCCTATGTACAAGAATCTTCTCAACTAATAATCAGCACTTGCTTGGAGTTACATAAGGGTCAATGTCACTCAAGTGGGGGTTGGACTTAGTTCTCTTGTGGCTACATAGGGATTCTAGTCTGATTCCCCTTTTCACTATGCCCTAGCTTCTGCTATCCCTTCTCCTACAGGATCTTAGATAAAGATGATTAGGTTGATTTCCTTCAGTCAAAGTTCAGCCCAGGCACAAAATTGAAACTGAATTGGGCAGTCTTGTGGATGACTTCCAATCTCTCAATGCTATTTGATAACCTTTCACCATGGTCTTCTGGGATTATCTGCACAATGGTTCCATTCCTTCCTTAGTTAGATCCTATGAAGTAGGAAAGTTTGCTGACAGTAACTCCTGGCAATCAGGACTGGATTACTATAAAGGCTGGATTACTACAAATTTAGGCTGCTTTTGAAGATTTCTTGGAATCTGCAATAGGTATAAAATACACCAGCTAACATGCTGGTAGGTAAGAGCCATCTCAACAGTATGACACCAATACTGCAAGTGTTATACTGGTTACCAGTGCATTTCTAATATAATTTAAACAGCTAGTGATCATCTATAAAATCCTATGTGGAGTTACCTAGGAATTGTCTCTTCCAAATGGAATCTTTCTCCTGTTTTTTATTCCCAAGAAGAAATGCTCTAGATCCCCTTTCTCAGGAGATGACAGGAACAAGAGCCCAGAAGTAGGTCTTTTCAGTATTGGTCCTCTCCTTTTGAAACATTCAGTCTCCAGAGATTTGAATATTCCCTTCAATACTATCATTTGGGAAAGCTATCAAGCCCTTATTTTTTCAACAAATCTTTGGAGACTAAATAATTACCATTTCAGATCAACTTTTAATTCCCTTGCGTTCATTATGTTTTAAATATTTGATTTATGATACTGAGTTAAAGTTATACTTAAAAAAATACTATCTCAGATTTAATTCTATACGAGCGGCACAGAGTTTGTGTAAAGTGCAAGATGTAGCTTATATAAATAAATAAGCAACGAAGTTTTGCTTTTCCGAGTTATTGGAATGAAAATTTGTGTATGGAAATTCTAACTCAAGCAAATATAGAGCCCCAGATAAGAGAGACAGTTGATGTGGCAAATAAAGTGTTAGGTTCCTGACATCAGGAAAACTAAACTAAACTAAACTAAAGTGTTCCTGACATCAGGAAAACCTAGATGTCAGGCTGTCATCAGCCATTGGTACTTTCTGGCTAACTTTAGGTCAGCCACACATTCTCAGTAAAGAAAAACAGGGCAGTTGTGGGGAAAAGTGGGAGGTGGGAATGGTATATACCCCACTTTTTACTCCTGGAAGATGGGATATAAATATGATAAATAAATATATAAATTTGTGTGGGTTTTTTCCAACCGGTTTATTTTTAGGGTAGCTTCCCTGCAGAATATATTTTGGATGAGGAAACCCAAGGAAGCCTTTCTTGCCTGGATAGCAATCATTCACACTTCATTCTGGTGGATGATGGAACACATGGGAAATACGGGGTGGAGATCCCTTTGAGGACCAAACTTGAGAAATACATTTCAGAGCAAACCAAGGTGAAAGAAGGTAATGGCAGCTTGTGGCTGGTAAAAATGTTATGCACTAAGAACATTAAAATATTTTTGCATAGACTGTATTGCTAATCATGGCATCTGGATCAACTCCTAGTGATGAATTCTCCACTTAAATCTTGCTAATTTCAAATGAGAAATTTAAGTCCTCAAAAAATCTGGAATCCTAGGATGAATAACTAATTACTTTATCAAATAAAATTTAACACATCTGGAGGATATCAAGTTGGGAATGTTGTAAGAGGGTATAATTAGGACAGTACAGACAGTCCTTGACTTATGAGCACAACTGAGACCAGAATTTTCATTGCTAAGCAAGGCGGTTGTTAGAACTTCTTTTGACATGGTTGTTAAGAGAACCATTGCAGTTGTTAAGTGAATTATATGGTCATTAAGTGAATCTGACTTCCCCATCTGGCTTCCCCACTTCCCTTGTTGAAAGCTGGTTGGGATGGTTGCAAATGGCTTTCATATGACCCAGGATGCTGCAACTGTTGTTAAATATATGCTGGTTGCCAACCGCCCAAATTTTGTTTATGTGACTGTAAGGATGCTATCACAATCATAAGTGTAAAAACTGGTTGTGAGTCACATTTTTCATTGCTGCTGGAACTTTGGTCAATAAATGAATGATTGTAAGTCGAGAACTTCCTGTACTGCTATTGGAGATGTAGATTATGGTATCTTCATACTGTGTCTCTTGTAATATGTAATTTCTTCCATTCAGTTTCACAATCTGGAGAAGACTCACTAATTCTGATGCCAAATTATTAGGAACTTTGTAGCTACGGAAACATAATTAAATGATAAGGGATAATAATAAATAATTTGTCAATTTTATAAAATAAATTGGGTTTCTGTTTTTATTATTCATCAACTTAGTATTTATGCTATTTTTTTTCTAAAAAAAATAAAGGGACTGACTACTAGAGACAGACTAAAGGCCTACAACTCTCAGTAACCTGAGTCTAGGTTTATTTTTATACCAGTGCTATAAAATAACTAGTGTGTTATTATTTTTTAATCTATTTTTTTTTTTAGAATCTTGACACTAATTAGTTTCATAATTGCCAATCTGGATCAATATCTGTATGCATCATAATATCCAGTTGAAATGAATACCGGGATAGGAGGATACTCAAATACATGGACAACTGACTGAGCCTTTTATTTTCTTTTTCCACAGGAGTTGCCATTAAAATACCTATTGTTTGTGTAGTGCTAGAGGGCGGCCCTGGGACTCTTGATGTAAGTACTCTGTAGGCTGTCAGGGTAACTGGGTGGTTATGAAGGCAATAGTGGTCTATGGAGTTCTTGCTAATTCCTAAGAAAGTATATCACAGGAAAGAGATTCTAAGAGAAGGATAATTAGGAGTTTGTTGTAGTATAAGGTTTTGAATTGTGGTAGTTGCTCAAGAGAAATGAAAGCAAGTTAAGATTCTGTTGAGTTCTCAATGAGCTAAAAGGACAAGAGGAATCATTGTAGACAAGGGGCAATGACAAGCCAGTCATGTTAATATTGGTCATTATAGAATCATAGAGAAGGAGGAGGGTCATTTAGACACTCAATCTCATGACTCTGAACTGAATATAAATCCTAATTAAAATATTCCAGGCAGTTGTCTTTGCCTTGCCTCCATATGAACATATCCAACAAAGAGTGCCCACTATCTCTTTTTAATATTAGTTCCGCTTTGTTAGAGAGAAAATTTTTTAACATAACATTATATTAAAATGTGCTTTCCTATAATTTAATGTCTTTTATGTAATACTATTTCGTGGATTTGAAGAATATGGTCAAATTTCAACTCTATCTTCTCTTCAAAGCTAAACATGCCCCATTCCTTCAGTCTCTTCTCATAGGAATTATTTGCTAGCTTTCTGATCATCCTCATTGCCCTTCCTTGCTCCAGTTCCTTAGAACTGTGCCTTACAGTTGTGCCCAGGTGGATACAGAACTAGAGATGGGATCTAATCAACTACTAGGGAATAAAGTAGAACTATTATTTCCTTTATTTGAAAACTCTATGTTGACTGAAGTACTTCAAAGTTGAATTAGCCCTTTTTGCAGCCACTCTGCTATTGCAAATATTATTATCTATATATATTCGTGCATTTAATTTTTTGATTAGTTAGTAAAAAACTTCGCACTTGTTTCGTTAAATTACATCCTGCTATTTTCAGCCCATTTCTGAATTACAGTCAACACAATCATTTTGAACGTTATTTGTTTTCTAGCTACTCCACCCAGTTTGACTCATCTGCAAAACTTTATCCAAATAATTTAAAATGTTCAAGAATAGATTGTAACCCTGTACTCATCACCTCCTTCCAGTTAGGTGACAAACCATTAACTAATTAATTATAATTCTTGAAATAAGATTTTTGACCCAGTTACTGAATGTACAATATCTACATAATTATAATGCCTTCCTATCCACATTGAATTAACTTGCTATTAATATCATATTTTGCCCAATATTTTGCTGAAATTGATAAATATTATCAAGCATTCCATTATTGATACTTAGCTGTAATCCAAATTTTACCCAAACAAAACAATAAATGTAACCTTGAAAATTTATTCCTAATAAATCCATAGTATGCAGGCTTGCTGGTGGCTGCAGCTTTATAAAATTAGTTTTACTTTCCACTGAAATCTACATGGGTTGGGAGAGAGAATTTTCTTTGTCACCAATTCAAATGAGCTGCAGATAATGAAAATAGCAAAAACTGAAGGTCATCCAGAAGGGTATTGACATTGGTACTGCCACTTAATTCATTGGCAATATGAAATTACATGACCTCAAATGCTGACTTATTCCAATTATTTTTTCTGTAGACAATCTATAATGCAATCAACAATGGCACACCATGTGTGATTGTGGAAGGTTCTGGACGAGTAGCTGATGTCATTGCTCAAGTGTCTAATCTCCCCAGCCATAAAATAAGTATTTGCCTAATTCAGAAAAAATTGAGTATATTTTTCAAGGACAGCTATGAATTGTTCACAGAGAACAAGATTGTGGAATGGACTAAAAAGGTAAGTTTGACCATCCCAATCATTATTCAAATTTTGTTGATATTGTATCATAGGGAACTTGTGAATCGCTTATTGATATTTGCATGATATACAGTATATACATTGGGAATACATAGATCACATTCCTCTTTATGGACCCTTTCAAAATGGCTGTTACCTTTCTATGATTGCTGAGGGAAAGCTTATTGTATTAAAAGCCTGTATTTGATCAGAAGTGAAATAGCACTGATCCTGTGGGTGTATTTGACAAAAGAGCCCTTTCAGGTGATGACAGCACTATGGAAGTAGGATAGAAGAAAGCAGCAATTGAAGCCTGCATTGATGTAAGTCTTCGATAAGAGCAGCCTGTTGCACTAGTGCAGCCTGTTCTGTTAGGAGAAAGAAAGATGGAAAAGTGAGTGCTGGAACAAGAAAGAGAGTAAAAAGGGAGAGAGAATGGATAGCTCTTTCCCCTTCTGAGTCAGTCTCTGCTTTGCTTCAACCTCTTCCCGAGTTGGTACCAAATAGATAAATGTTAACGAGCATGCATATTGACCATAAACTCAGCTTGTCGGGCTCTTATCTCACCTACACACTTATTGGTAGCTTTAGGTAACTGGTCTGTCAGCCTTGTGTGCTCAGAATACACTGGCCTCCTATAAAGAGCAGTTTTGTCACTTTTATGTATATGAAGTGTTTAAATACTTGAAATAACAAGTATGAAAATATTCATATTTCCTCAGTCTGAAGGGGCTGTATTTTTCATTATGTGTTAGGAGAAACAGAGAATCAGTTTCAGGGTTTAAAAAGAAAAACAAGGGGGAGTATTCTTATTTGAGAGTATAAAGATGAAAAAGTTAAAAATTAATTCTCACATTAAATACAATTGTGACAGATCGGTTTATTAGAATTGTATATTATTATTTTTCTTTTCAGATCCAGGATATTGTACGAAACAAGCAGCTCCTGACCATCTTCAGGGAAGGCAAGGATGGACAGCAAGATATTGATGTGGCCATTTTGCAAGCAATGCTCAAAGGTGAGAACAGCAATTGTTAAATGAAGATACATAACCTGGGCTCATTTTGAACAGAGAGTTGGACGTACTGTAATGGCCTAAATGCTCTTTTTCAATTCTATGAAAGCAGGCCAAAACAGCTATTCATTTATTTTTGTATGAATGGCTCAAAATTCTGCTTATTATAATAAGCAGTGGTAAAACTGTTGCCCAATATCACATCTGATGGTGACATTTCAATCAGAGGTTGAATAAAACCTAGAAAACTAAAAGGTGATTTAGCAGAAATGCCTAAATGCTTTATTTGTTTGGTAGATTATTAACTGTAATTGGCAGTCTGGGATTCTCCAAATATGTTGTTTGGACTATTATCTGGGAACTTAGACATTAGAACATGCCAGGTTGCCCAACCCTACTGATTATTCTCATGGCTAATAGAGATTTGATTTGCAACATTTTCAGAACAAAATTGTGAAATGCTCATTTATTTGATTGTACAAAATGTATAATTAAAAATATATTAGCATGAACACATGCTTTCTTAATAGCAGCATTAGATATCCATTTATGGTAGAAAGTCTTTTTCTGCCTGGAACAAACTTTTGGAAAGCAGCATTAGGTCTGGTACATATGAGATAAATTCCCAGAACCATTGCCCAGAGGAGAACCTTGATCCTGGAGCACATCTGCATTGTGAGACAAATACTGTATTTCTATTTTCCTAAAGTTTCCTGTTAGATTCTGGAATTATGTAAATAGAAGTGATGGAATGTAATCTGCATTCCCAGGAGGGAGGGAGTGCATTCCAGAGGAGCAAGAGACAACTCAGCTCAGACAGTTTGTGTAAGAGAAACAAGGTGAAGATAGCTCCTCCCTAAAAGTTCCCAGAATATACAGTATGCTTTACATCAGGGGTGTCAAACTTGATTTCATTGAGGGCCACATTAGGGTTTGTTTGACCTTGGGGGGACATGGCCAGCTCAACGTCACTTATGTTGGGGGCACCTGTGGTGGCCCAAGCACTCTGCCAGTGAAAACAGGTTCCCAAGCTCCATTTTTGCTGGCAGAGGCATCATGGGCCAGTTCTTTGCTGTTTCCAGGGTGACCCCATGGGCCAGATCTAAGCACCCTGTGGGCCAGATCTGGCCCCTGGGCCTTCGGTTTGACACACCTGCTTTGCATGGATGGTAGTTTAATTTGGCAAGTATATGGCTATAGGAGTAGAACAATAAAGAAATCTGCTTGGAAGAATCAAATCATGCCTTGGTTTTTGGAGCCTGGCAATAACCCAGTAAACAACACTGTGCTGCAGCCCAAACCTTTTCTTGATTTTTCTTCTGTTGTAGCCTCCCGATGCCATGATCACTTTGGCCATGAAAATTGGGACTACCAGCTAAAGCTTGCAGTGGCATGGAACAGAGTGGATATTGCCAGGAGTGAGATTTTCACCGAAGATCATGAATGGAAGGTGGGGAGATTTCTGGTGACATGCTAATAGTGAGCATGTCCTCTGCTACCTAGATTAGATTAGAAGACCAAGCTTGGCTTGACAGCAAGCTTGTTAGTTCAGACTTTCCTTGCACTGCAATCATTCTGTGTATCTTTGCCTCTCAGAACATGATCTACAGTGTATTGTCCTGTCCTGATGGCCATATTTATATATAATATTAAGCTATAATTTTTTTTGTTTTTATTTATTTTATTTTATTCAATTTATAAACCGCCCTTCTCCTGCTGGACTCAGGGCGGTGTACAGCCAGAAATAAAAAAACAATCGATACAAAAATTTAAAATTTAAAAGAATTATAAATTTTGGCCATAAATTTAAAAACCTCATAGCTAAAACCCAGTTTAGACAATTTAAAAAATCCAAAATCTTAAAAAAAAGGGGGAGTTATGCCAGCCCTGCTTGTTGGAAGAGAAAAGTTTTTAGGGCACGGCGAAAAACCCGGAGATCTGATATCCTGCGTATCTCCGGAGGCAGGTTGTTCCAGAGGACGGGTGCTGCCACAGAGAAGGCCCTCCCCCTGGGGGTCGCCAGTCGACATTGCCTGGCTGACAGCACCCTGAGGAGTCCCTCTCTGTGGGAGCGTACTGGCCGGTGGGAGGCTATTGGCGGCAGAAGGCGGTCCCGCAAATACCCAGGTCCGATGCCATGGAGTGCTTTAAAGGTGGTAACCAACACCTTGAAGCGCACCCGGAAGTCCACCGGGAGCCAATGCAGCTCATGCAGGAGAGCTGTCACATGGGAGCACCCCGTCGCTCCCATAATCCCACGCGTGGCCGCATTCTGCACCAGTTGGAGCCTCCGGGTGCACTTCAAGGGGAGCCCCATGTAGAGAGCATTACAGTAGTCCAGGTGGGAAGTGACGAGTGCCTGAGTGACCGTGCGTAAGGAGTCCCGATCCAGAAAGGGATGCAACTGGCGGATCAGGCGAACCTGATGAAAAGCCCCCCTGGCCACGGCCCTCATATGCTCTGCTAAAGACAGCCGTGTATTCAGGAGGACGCCCAAGTTGCGAGCCCTCTCTGTGGGGGCCAATAACTCGCCCCCAATAGCCAGCGATGGCACCAGCTGGCTATATCGGGACACCGGCAGCCACAGCCACTCGGTCTTGGAAGGGTTGAGTCGGAGCCTGTTATTCCCCATCCAGATCCGCAAGGCCTCCAAGCACCGGGACATCACTTCAAGGGCATCATTGGGATGGCCTGGGGTGGATATGTACAGCTGAGTATCATCAGTGTACTGATGGAATTCCACCCCAAAGCCACGGATGATTTCGCCCAGCGGCTTCACATAAATGTTGAACAGAAGGGGCGAGAGGACCGATCCCTGTGGCACACCACACACAAGGCGCCTCGGGGTCGACCTCTGCTCCCCTGCCAACACCAACTGCGTCCGGTCGGAGAGATAGGAGGAGAATCACCGTAAAACGGTGCCCCCCACTCCCAACCTCTCTCCAACCAGCACAGCATGATACCATGGTCGATGGTATCAAAAGCCGCTGAGAGATCTAATAGGACCAGGATAGAAGAACAACCCCTATCCCGAGCCCTCCAGAGATCATCCACCAACGCGACCAATGCCATTTCCGTGCTGTGCCCAGGCCGGAAGCCAGACTGGTGCGGATCCAGATAGACAGCTTCATCTAGGTACCCGGGAAGCTGTCGTGCCACCACACTCTCAACAACCTTCGCCACGAAGGGGTGTTTAGTGAAAGGGGAATCCATTGCAAGAATCAAGCCTAGTTTAAAATTATGACTTGCTTCTTTCTGGTCAATGAATTCTGATTTACAATATCAAGATTTGTTCTATCTGAACCCACAATTCTGGTTTATTCTTTTGCCTCCCTCTTCTACATACTTTTAGGAGGAAACAAACCAGAAATTGATGTAGCAACCTAAAGTCAGTTGGCTCATTGGCAAGACTCTGATTACAATTTTTCAAACAAGTCACAGGAAAATCAGCCTTAGTATAGCATCATATATACAGATGCAATCCCCTTATATCATGGGTTTACCAAGTTATTTACTGAACCTGACACATTTATTTTCCAGTCTTAATACTAACGTAATGCACACTTAGTACTTGTGTAATATACACTGTATAATTGTCTATAATTAGTTATTTCTTGAAATAGGACACGGTTGCTGATGTTATAGACATTGTCCTTAGATGTTGTCTTGGCCTTTATGTTTCTACATCAAACAAAAGATTTTTAAGAAAGTATTTTTGCTGTAGACAAAATTACTATGCTTTGTCAGGACCAGTGCAACTTAGATATGAATGCATGTTGATGAGATGAGAAGTAAATGTGGCTAAATGGTAATGAGAATATCTGAATATTAGGTATCCAATTCCTTCCTCTTATCTTTTTTGCTTTTTTGCTTTCTCTGCTGCAAGGAATGACTTATAGCTGCCATTATTAGATGCTGACCTGAGTTATGCATGTATCCTCCCTACCTTTGCACTTCTCTTTTTATTCCTTTCCCTTTTCTCCCTATCATGGGGACAACAATTTTACTTGTGTTGATATTGTCTCATTCTGGTTGTTTTCCTGGCTTAACAGCCTTTTGATCTACATCCAATGATGGCAGCTGCTCTCATAGCAAACAAGCCAGAGTTTGTGAAGCTGTTTTTCGAGCAAGGTATACAATTGAAGGAATTTGTTACCTGGGATACTTTACTCTACCTCTATGAAAACATGGCAACCTCCAGCGTCTTCTATGGGAAGCTGCAGAAGGTGTTGCTGGAAGAGAAGGAGCGTGCCGCCATCTCCAAAATGCCAAGGATCCAGCTGCATCATGTATCCCAGGTGCTGAGAGAACTGCTGGGAGATTTCACACAACAGCTGTATCCAAAGCTGAAGAACACCGAGAAACCTCATCTCCCCATTCCTGTGCCTCAGAACAAGGTATCCTGCATTTTCATGCTAGCAACCCCATAAAATGACTCTTGGATTTCAACACAGAACAGTAGAGCAGTTCATTCTTCTATCACTCTGCTTCCATTTTCTTAATAAATTTTATTAAAAGTTTTAGAGAGAACATAAAAACAAACACAAACCAATAGAGAGTGAAAGAAGCAAAGGAAAGAAAGACAGGCTAAAGAGTGCAGAAATAGTCAACGAAAAGAAATAGAAAAGTGTAAAAATAATGGGAAATCCCTAACCAAAAGTGAGGAATGTCTGTATTTCTACTAAATTACCATAGAATGGGAACTCATGAGAAAAAAAAGAGAAAAAGCGAAGGAAAGGAGAATAGAATTGAGTAGTCCGACTGCTGGAGCATTCTGCAACACGTGCTATATTCATTTGGCCTATTCAGGTTTCGATTGCTATATTCACTCCTATAGTCCATCTACTCCCCGATTTATTCCAAGACTTAAAACATAAAAGGCCTTGTGCTAAAAACCCTTTATTACAACTTTTTGATTTCTGTGAAACATCCTTGGAAGACTTAGGTATGGTGAGAATAGATTCACATTTTTCCTCGCATTTTGCAGCACACAGGAAATAGTGATTTTTTTTTTAAATGTGAGAGATCAGTTTGAGGACTATTCTTGGAGACAAATAATTTATTTCTCTATCTGCTGAGAAATATCTGATGGATGAAAGATACAAACATGTACAGTAACCTTTCCCCAACAGATTGTTTGGAATATCATGGTTATTCTGTTTGGGAACTATGGAAATTCAAATCCAACAGAAGATAACAGAAAGGGTGGTGGAATATCATAGGAAATAATGTCTTTAGATAGTGTGATTAGGTGTTCTGTCCCCTCCCTGCTTCAGGAGCCCAGACAAGCACACACACAAACAGAAGTGTACGAAAGTCGTTTATTCACCATTCATAAACAACAAGCTGGCAGCGAGCCCGGGAGAGATAAAGACAGCTGTTATTTTGAGTTGCCACGGCCAGTCCCTGATAAGGCTCTCCGGCATGTCCAAAAACAAACAGTCTTAAGGTTAGCAAACACTTATCTGATGCAGTACTTCAGGAAACAAGCAGCCAAGTTAATAATTTGTTCGTCACAAAAGCCAACAAGATAAGGTCAGCTCCTTTTATACCTTGTGGGGCATTGGCTTTGTGACTCATCACCTCGTGCTCGGCCCCACCCACTCCTTTGCTGAGCCCGTCTCTCTGATCATCTGGGATGGGATTAATCCACTCCCTCTCCTCATTAACGTCTGACTCAGAGGAGCTTTCTTCCTCAGGGCTTTCAGCTGGGGCCTGGGGTGGTGCCAAACCAGACGGGCCAGGAGAGGGGGGCCTTGCCTCCTCCTCCTCTTCACTTTCGGAGGGTTCTTCCTCCGAAGGTCCGGGCTCGGGAGCCGAAGACACAACATTAGGGAATATTAGAGTGTAGTTAATGTTTTTTTTTGGCAACGGGGCAGAGCAAAAAGCTTTTGAGTTGAGAACATTTCTATTGTGCTAAGTCAGGGGTGTCAACGCGGGGCCATTCTGGAAAATGTAAGGGGCTGGCATATGTCACTTTGGCCTGGTATCCCCATGTTGCTTTAGCCCAGTCTCCCTACGTCGCATGCCGGTCTACCTGCATCACTTTGTCCCGGTCTACCCAATGCAAAGAGGAAAGATCGTGCCAGTGTGGCTTCGGCCCAGTCTACCAAGTGCAAAGAGGAAACATGCCAGCAGTTTGCGGAGTGGTATCAAGCTGGCCACGCCCACCCAGTTGACCACACCCACCCAGTCGGCTACACCCGCCCAGCCTCTCAAGGTTAACCACAGGCCTGATGCAGCCCTCAATGAAATTGATTTCGACACCCCTGTGCTAAATTAACCATGCTGTTTTGGGATGCATTTTGTTTTTTCCTGGGCTGCTGCTTCAGTCCTGTCCTTTTATTATTATGGGTGCTTTTTTCATGTAGGTCTTTTGCTCCGTTGCCTGACATGGATTGTCATTCTGAGGATGCTATTTTCTTCCTGTAGGTGCAAGGAGATGCTATTTCCTTAAAGATGGTATTTCATTTCCCATAGGTGCAAGGGGTACATCTTCAAGCATTCTATAGGCGTTCCGCTGCTCAGTCACCATTCAGCATAGATCCTGTGCGGGATTTACTTATATGGGCAATTGTTCAAAACCGCAAGGAGTTGGCTGATATAATTTGGGCTCAGGTAAATTTTTCTACTTTCAAACCATCTCTACACAGAGCTGAATCCAACTCCTTTGTCTTTGTGATAAAGTTGAAAATGCAGATTAGATGTGGTTAAATGTAGCTTTGTAAATGTTTCCATTGAAAGTTCTTTTTCAATATCTGTGATTAACAGAGATCATCAGTACATAAATGTAACTTGCAATTAGAAGAGTTTTAGTTTAGACACAGATTTACCATTTCAGGAGAAATGGGCCGTAGCCAGGATATAAAGCTTTGAGAAGGAGGATAGCAAGAATCCCTGCAATCTGGGAATGTGCATTCTCTCTTCCCAAACAGACTGTCAGAATTAACGCAATCTACTTGGAATCAGAAATATTGTTTTTGTGTGATTGCTTCAGAGCCGAGATTGTATTGCAGCAGCATTGGCCTGCAGCAATATGCTGAAGGAAATATCTAAGGAGGAAAACGACACTGACAGTTGTGAGGAAATGCTAACCCTGGCAGAGAAATATGAGCACCGAGCTGTAGGTGAGTCTAGGATGGTTTCGTTGAGTTATTGTTATCACATCATTCAACCAGGCTTTATTCAATTCCTTACAGTTTTACTTGGGACAGCTATTCATACACAACTCTTTCAGCTTCAAGCAAAGAAACTGTAATAAGTGCCACTCCAGCTCCATTCATGTGAACAGCAGCTGCTTTGATTCCAGATAGGACAATTGCCATAGAGCAGTGATGGCTAACCTTTTTCCCACCGTCTGCCAAAAGCGGGAGGAGCGTGGTGCGGTCACATGCACGCGTGCCCACATCCATAATTCTGTGCACCCCAAGCCCCCGTGCTCCCCCTGTTTTTGGCATACGATGGCATGGTGGGCCTGGTAGGCCTGTTTTTTGCTCTCCCCAGGCTCCAGAGCCTTTTTAGGAGCCTGGGGAGGGCAAAAACGGCCTTCCCCACCCCCCCAGAGGCCGGAAACAGTGTGTTTCCTGACTTCTGGTGGGCCCAGAAGGCCCAAAAATCAGCTGGCCGATGCACGCATGTGTGCCGGAGCTGAGCTTGCGTGCCCATTGATATGGCTCCATGTGCCACCTGTGGCACCCGTGCCATAGGTTCGCCATCACCGCCATAGAGTATTTCAGTACTAAACTAATATCATAGCAGCTTCCTATTTTGCTTGCTGAAACTTCAAGCAATAAACAATACCCAAACAAGGAACGATAAACTAAGCTAAACAATCAAACAGTAAATAACAACCTAATCAAAGATGAAATCAGAGGTGGTATTCAGCAGGTTCTGACCAGTTCTGGAGAACCGGTAGCGGAAATTTTGAGTAATTCGGAGAACTGGTAAATACCACCTTTGACTGGCCCCGCTCCCATCTATTCTCTGCCTCCCGAGTCCCAGCTGATCGGGAGGAAATGGGGATTTTGCAGTAACCTTCCCCTGGAGTGGGGAGGGAATGGAGATTTTACAGTATCCTTCCCCTGCCACGCCCACCAAGCCACACCCACGGAACCCATAGTAAAAAATTTTGAATCCCACCACTGGATGAAACCACAAAGACCACTCCCAACACTGACAGGGCAAGCATCCAGAATATAAACTGAGAGCAAACCCCACTCCTTACTCTTTACTGATGACATTACCTAGTTGGGCAATGAAAGGCCTGCAAAAAAACCCAGCCAAACTGAGAGAACACCAAGGACTACAGTAATATTGTCTGGGTTATCAGACAGACTAATAAGGCCTATCTTGAAGTTAGTTTTTTTAAATATAGTACTGGTTTTAATAATTATGCTTGTGGTGAAGAAAAATAAATGTTACTGACATGAATTATGGATGTCCTTTAATTTATAGAATAAAGATCATGAAATTATCTTTCATGATGAGATTGCCAACAAAATATAACTGTTACCTTTCTACTTCTCTTAGCCTTATCTATAAAAATCAGTTATGTGGGCCCAGGGAACTTTGTTATCTTTCAATATAAGTTACTTTTTGGCTTTTGAAGCTAAAATGCCTCTGCATTCCATACAAAAAATTGGGGCAAGAATGTGATAGGAGTTATAACTATTTCTCCCTTGCTTGTTTTTCTAGGTGTCTTCACAGAATGTTGTCGGAAGGATGAAGAAAGAGCCCAGAATCTCCTGATCCGGGTCTCTGATGCCTGGGGAAAGACCACATGCCTCCAGTTAGCTCTGGAAGGCAAAAATATGAAGTTTGTTTCCCATGGGGGTGTTCAGGTGCGACTTACTTTCTTATGATCCAAAAGATCATAAGAATCATTCTTATGATTCAAAAGAATACAATACTTTTGTTTTGATTCCAAATCAAGGGAAATATTTCATGTGGATCAGATCCTATCTCAACTGTTTTATTAAATACTGGGTACCACACATTGAGAATAATTCAGATGTACTGAAATAGCTTTTTTTTAAAAAAGCAAGGATCATCAGAGGACTACAAGCTACATAATATGAAAAAAGATGGAAAAAAGTGGGAATATTTATGCTTAAGGAAGACTATGGGAGGATATGATTGTACTCTTTTGAAAATAGGTTAACCAGAAGGTCGAAACTTTTTCTTTAGAGTGCAGAATAATGGATTTTAAGAGGAAAAAATGAATAAAAAGTCAGCTTCCTACTGAATAATTTTTTAAAACGTGGATCTAAGTAGCTCTTGCCAGCCTTATTTATTGCCGGTTGCACAATATGTAGCCTCTGCATATAAAACTTTTACTAAGGAATGATTGCATTGCTGAGCAAACATCACCCACTATATCCATATCAATTTGATCACCTTTCTTGGTTATTCCTGTAGTGTTTCTCAATCTGGACAATGAATGTGAACTTTTAACTTCCAAAATTCACAGCAAGCTTTCTGGGGAATTCTGGAAGTTGAAGTCCACCTATTTTCCAGGTTGAGAAACACTGTGCTGGAGGATCCACCTCTCCTAGATGGCAGTGTCTATGTATTTATACAGACACACTCAGACACACCCTACTGTGGCTAAACCCCCAAGGTTATCTTAAATAGAATATCTTAGCGGACTACCCCCACCCTATTGGCCTTCCGGAAAGCAGTGAAGACCTGGCTTTTCCGGCAGGCCTGGGGCCGTTAATCTCACTGTTGCAATCTTGCAAGATCCGCCCATGAATGGTGTGCATAGGCTTTTAATGTTTTTAAAAATGTTTTTATAATGTTTTTTAATAATTTAACTATGTTCTTTGTTGTATTATTTTTGCTGTAAGCCGCCCAGAGTCCCTTGGGAGTTGGGCGGCATAGAAATTCGATAAATTAAATTAAATTAAATTAAATTAAATTAAATTAAATTAAATTAAATTAAATTTCTTAAATAGAATTCTAGTGCTTTCTTTCCACAACTGCATAAGTGCCTATGTTATTTGCTTCTGTAGCTTCATGGCACAAGATGTTCCATGGTTTGCACTATAGTACATAAACTCTGTGCCAGTGAAATGGCATCGGAAAACAAATAATGATACAGGATTGTTGAGCAGGCAATTGAAGTTGAAGTGGGGATAGGGGAATATTATATAATGGCATCACTGTTTCATAAGCAGTATTTCTAAACCAGATGATAGCATGACTAATTTCACACTAAATAGACCTAGGTTACATTTTTGACACAATCAACCACATTTCTAAATAGTAGCACTTTAAACAAGACATCCAAGAAAAAAAATTCTGGGGAGTGGGACCTCTTAAAATTTTGGGAAAACCTGAAATGCAACTTTTACAAGAGAAAACAATGCTATTTTGGAAGCATATGTTTCTAGTCAGAAACATGGAGTCAAGCTGTCATCTAGTAGCGCATCATGCCTGGATTATATTTTTCTAGTTCTGTTACGATTTGGTGAGATTCCTTGCTTATAAATCAGCTCAGCATTTTGTATCATGCTTGGTTACACATGGTTACACATGGTGACTTCATCTGTCCTGCTAGAACACAGCCAATGTATATTGGATAATTAGCTAGCCATTACTTAGCCTCATCTTTTTGTCCTAAATCCCTTGGTGAGTTCATTCTCATTCTTCTCTGCAAACCGATTCCCATATGCAGGATATCTAACTCTCATGTCACTTCTCTTTTCAGGCCTTCCTAACCAGAGTTTGGTGGGGAAAGCTGAGTATCGATAATGGGATATGTCAGGTCATCCTATGCATGCTGTTCTTCCCTCTTCTCTATACAGGCCTCATAACTTTCAGGTATTTGCAGAACTTGACTGTACTGTTTTATGGCAGTACAGGGAGATTTATAGGACTTTGTAACTTCATCTGGCTTAGGGCCGGGGTACTTACGGGACCGCCTTCTGCCACCGATTGCCTCCCACCGGCCAGTTCACTCCCACAGAGAGGGCCTCCTCAGGGTGCCGTCAGCCAGACAATGCCGGCTGGCGACCCCCAGGGGGAGAGCCTTCTCTGTGATGGCGCCCATCCTCTGGAATGATCTACCCCCAGAGATACGAGTAATTCCCGACCTCCGGACTTTTCGTCGGGCCCTAAAAACCCATCTTTTTTGACTAGCCGGGCTGGCTTGATTTTATGCTGTTTTTATATAATGATACATTTAAATTTTAAATTTAGAATTCGTAATACCTTTTAATTATATGAGTCAAATTATTTAATTTATTTTAAAACTATTTTAATTTTTATATATACATGTTTTATTTTGGCTGTTCACCGTCCTGAGTCCGAAAGGAGAAGGGCTGTATAAAAGTATGAATCAATCAATCAATCTCACCTCTCTAAAAGTACCATTAGGGCAAAATTCAGATGTGGGCAACCGACTAATTAGCCTACTCTTCTCTAAAATGCTGATTAACTTATATGTTATCTAATATTTACATTTATCATCCTTATACCAGATCAGGGGTAATTTTCTCAAGGGCTATAATAGGAACGGGATCTGCTGTGGAGAACTAGCCAATAGTTCCTGGCTGTGCTTTGACCACTCACCCGCTAGGTCACACATTGACCGAGATAATGACTCCCTCATGCAATGACCACCTCCGCTGCCTCATCAGGCTGCTCCAAGCAAGAGATGAGTACTACATGGATGCAAAGAAGCACTTTCTCTCCATGCCCTCCCACGGCCACCAGACTGAAGGACCACATAGTGGCTGCACAGAGCTGGACTGGACTTAGCTTCTTCTCCCACCCACTTATTTACATTTGATTTCTAATATCCATTCGATCTCATGCAAGCTAGGTAGGGACAGCCAAAGGGCCAGATGCTGCCCGGGGGCTGTAAAATGCCAGATCTGTGCCAGTAGTGGGATTCAAATCCCGTCACTACTGGTTCGCTCGGTGTGTGCGCTCGTGCGCGATGCTTCTGTGTATGCGCAGAGACGGCCGGCTGGATGGGTGGAGCCTCCCGCCGCCACCGCTACCGGTTCACCCAATCCGGAGCAAACCGGTAGCAACCCACCACTGTTCTGTACTAGATGCAAGTAAAACACATCTTAGCTATTAGATGTGTTATTTTCTCCTTTACAGCCATATTAGTATTATGTGTGAAGCAGCTTCAGTTATGTTTTTCTACAGTGTGTGTCTTTCATAAGAGAAGTCAGCTTCTTTATTTTATAAATTGTTGAAATCTATACAATATATAGAACAAATGGACGAGTATTTTCTGTTTTCTAGTAAAATGATCCAGCAATATACAGATTTATGTCCAACTTGAAACTAACAAAACACAGAATCAAATTCGGTTCATTAGTCAACAAGAGCATGCACCTGTATTTTTGCTATGTCTAGAGGTAGTTCCCATGTTAACAAATGCCTTTTAAGTATGCATAACCTATGGGGTATTCTTGCTATTCTAAAGTTGGCATAATTTTTTAAGCTGGATATAAGCATTGTCAGCAATTATCCAAGGTGAATCTTGACAGGGAGGGGCTTTGTCAAGATCATTGACAAAGGGTAAGACTGCCCATGTGGTATTTCAGTCATAACCATACAGTGATATAGTGATATGTGGAAGAGGTATGCAAAATTGACAGTCAGGCCAATCTGCCATTCTTTCCATTCACAGAAAAAAGAGGATCCAGCCAACTACTGATTTAAACCGCTTCCGAGCTTTCTTCACTGCCCCTGTGGTCATCTTCCACCTCAACATCCTTTCCTACTTCAGTTTTCTCTGCCTATTTGCTTTTGTGTTGATGACAGATTTCCAGTCAACTCCATCCTGGCCAGAATACGTCATCTATTTCTGGCTTTTCTCCTTAGTGTGTGAAGAGGCCCGGCAGGTATTGTTGCACAAATCAATACAACATTGCTCTTTAGCTTCAGACTGTTATTTGTCATTGACCACTAGGAGACATTGCATTACCATTTTCATCCTTATTGGGAACTGTCAGATGTTCACTGTGCCCTCAAGACCCTGTTGTTCCGCCAGGCCGGGCTAGCAATGTAATGATTTTAAATTGGTGTTTTAAATTTTTGGGCTTTTAAATCTGAGCCGAATTAATTTAATAATTTTAATTATTTTTAATTGATGTTTTCTTTGTGCTTTTAATAGGCTGTACACCACCCTGAGTCCTTCGGGAGAAGGGCGGTATAGAAATAAAATAATAATAATAATAATAATAATAATAATAATAATAATAATAATAA
>WNWU01000032.1:17028047-17040614 GCA_012654045.1 Ptyas mucosa | reverse complement strand
AATAATAATAATAATAATAATAATAATAATAATAATAATAATAATAATTTATTTATTATTATTATTATTATTATTACACAATGGAGTTCCCAGTAGAGACTATGTACTCCATAGAATAAGATACGGTTAACCATGTCTGACAATTCCCAGTGAAGTTGAAATCAGTAACGTGGTGCTTGCTAGTGGTCAATATAATTGAAACTATCTCAGAGGACATGCACCACGTAAAAATAGAGAACTCATGTGAAATGCCCATACATGGAAGCATGACATAATATAATATATGTATCTATCTACTCTGAGATCTTAAGGAAAGGTGGCATGTATATGTCATTATGAGATGTTATTGATTGTTCTATACGGTAGGAAAGTTTTCTCTGTAAATGGAAAAAAACCCTACCTAACATTACATTCAATATCCTAATTCAAAATCAGATTAACCCATGGGCTAGTTTCTGTGTAATAAAAAGTGTGATTTAACAACTTCAGAAATCTTTTTTTGACGAGTGCATGAGATGGGAGAAGAGGGAGCACTCTTTTCAATATGCTGTAAATTATTAGCAGGATCACAATGTCTGAACCAACCCATAGTAAATCCTTATTTCTCTCTCTCTCTCTCCCTCTCCCTCTCCTCCTCCCTCTCCCCTCCCCCTTCCTCCTTCTCTCTCTCTCTCTCTCTCTTTCTTTCTTTCTTTAGCTTTTTTGTGATCCTGATGGATTTGGCTTGGTCAAAATGGCTTCTTTATATTTTAGTGATTTCTGGAATAAACTGGATGCATGTGCCATTCTGATCTTTATAGTTGGATTGGTCTGTAGGTAAGTCCCTGTGTATGATTATCCTATTTTTCAAAGAAAAATTTGGTGGAAGGTGGGAGGATTGTTTCATTATGCTAATTACTATTTTAAAAAATCTACCTGATATAATGTATAGAAGAAAAAGTTATCAAAATGCAAATAATTTTAACCTAGTTTCTTTTGCTGCAAATGCCCTAAGATCAGATTTAAGTTTATATCACATTCTCTCAACATCTGCCTTAGAATTCCAATCCTTTCCTTTTAACTCTACATATGAGGACATTTCATTTATATGCAATTCCCCTTTGTTAGCTCTTTGATCAGTTGGACAGAGAATTGTCCTGAATATATAGCCTTTCTCGTTAGTCTTTTCCTATAAGAGATTTACTATTCTGTTAATCCACAATTTCTTTGAGTCTTCTTCGTATTTTGGTTAATATGCTAAGCATGCCATGAAATATTGCTATAGAGGGAATATATGCATAATCCTCTTTGTGTGAGTGATTGTTTACCTTAAGAAAAATATTACTTCATTCTGTAACCTTTGGCAACAGACGCCCTTATAATTAAGACCAGGAATCTTTGGGAACATCACCCCAATGTTACATCGGTAGTACAATTAATAAATGTATTTTTGTTTCTATCCTTTGCGCTAAGATGGTTCCCAGCAACCTTGTACCCTGGAAGAATTGTACTATCCCTAGCTTTCATTATTTTCTGCCTGCGTCTATTGCACATATTCACAATCAGTAAAACTCTTGGTCCGAAGATTATTATAGTGAAGAGAATGGTAAGTTGTAGTTTCTATCGATAAACACCATGGAAGCTTAAAAGTAATTTTTCATAATTCACTTTTTTTGATGAAGATGCCTGAACCAAAGACGTTATTTCTCCTTTGTTTGGTGGGTTTACAGATGAAGGATATCTTCTTTTTCCTCTTCCTCTTGGCTGTTTGGATTGTATCCTTTGGAGTAGCCAAACAAGCTATCCTAATCCACAACGAGAAACGGGTAGACTGGATCTTCCGAGGTGTTTTTTACCATTCGTACTTGACATTATTTGGACAGATCCCCTCCTATGTTGATGGTATGGAGTACAGAATTATTTTATACTCTGGACAACCAAGGTTCAGTTTGTTCGACTGTGATAATGACAAACTTTTCATCACTAAACATCTTATCCAATCAATGACCTTCTCTGAGAAGTGTTTGTACAAATTTCATAGTGTGCAAAAATCAATAAAACTATAAATAAATGGCTGACAGGATAAATAATTGTGAAAGATGATGCCATACCAGATAAAGGTGCAGCATAAATAGAAACAATGCCATTTAGCTCAGCTTTATATGAGAGAAGTTTAAACAAATGAAACTCTCTCTTTTAATCTAGTTCTGGTCTGCTTAAATAACATATCAAGTATGTGCCTCGTGATACGCTCTTCCTTAATCCCAAAACAATTACATTGCTGTGTTCCAGGGCTCATATTTTAGTCTTTGGCTATAAATAGCAAGCCAAATAACCACAAGGTCCTCAGATAAGTTGTGACCCGTCCCTGGCAGCATTTCAGTGACAGCACATCTTAATAGCTGTTCATAGTGTGTGCACATCTGAATCATGTCTCCTATTTAACACTACCTTTTAAAAATCAGATCATAGAGGGTTGAGTCATTCATCCCAGGCCTTTCCATTAAAAAAGATTTTTAAAGCCTTTATAATGAGAGATTCCTGTTGTTTGTATGGCAATATACTATGTTACATTGTGCATCAGGGAATTAGATGACCTTCCTCTTATTGCTGTAAGATCCAGTGCTTGTTGGCTTTACTATGTTTTCTAACAGGAGTGAATTTCAACTTTGATCAGTGCAGCCCAAATGGGACTGATCCATACAAGCCCAAATGTCCAGAGAGCAGTGAAGCCAACAAGAAGCCCATTTTTCCAGAGTGGCTGACAGTAATTTTGCTTTGCCTGTACCTACTCTTCACCAACATTCTCCTTCTTAATCTCCTCATTGCTATGTTCAAGTAAGTTCCACACTCTGGATTCTGTATTGCCTGCTCATCATAAAACACCCTGAGGCTCACAAGAAAAGAAAATGATCATGTTTGCCCCTCACATTGGTTATAACAACTATAAGCCAGTATAGAACAGAAACAGACTTTTAGTATATAGAACAGTATAGAACAAACTTCTAGAATAGAATAGAATAGAATTCTTTATTGGCCAAGTGTGATTGGACACACAAGGAATTTGTCTTGGTGCATTCGCTCTTGGTGTACATAAAAGATACATTCGTCAAGAATCATAAGGTACAACACTTAATGATAGTCATAGGGAAACAGTCAATATAAATCTTAAGGATACCAGCAACAAGGTTACAGTCATACAGTCATAAGTGGGAGGAGATGGGTGATAGGAACGATATGAAGATGAATAGCAATGCAGACTTAGTAACTAGTTTGACAGTGTTGACGGAATTATTCGTTTAGCAGAGTGATGGCGTTCAGGAAAAAATTGTTCTTGTGTCTAGTAGCTCTGGTATGCAGTGCTCTATAATGTCGTTTTGAGGGTAGGAGTTGAAACAGTTTATGTTCAGGATGCGAGGGGTCTGTAAATATTTTCACAGCCCTCTTTTTGATTCGTGCAATATACAGGTCCTCAATGGAAGGCAGGTTGGTAGCAATTGTTTTTTCTGCAGTTCTAATTATTGCTATACAATTTAGCTATACAATTTGGGATGAACACTCTTTGAGTGGTGTGGGAGTAGGAATGGATTTCCAGAGGGGAAAAAAATGCAGAGTACAGTATACAGGAGCATTACTCTGGTGACCCTGAGGACACAGATAAACCTCCAAGTGCTTCAATGACTTTCTAAAAGGATGCAAAGGACCAGCTGTCTGCAAGGAGTATAAATCCTTCCATTCCCCACTATCCTGTCAGAGCAGCAGAAGCTTCTTGGATGAGAAGTGAAACATCTTGAAAAGAAAAAACAAGAAAGTCCAGTTGCCTCCTGGAAAAAGCACCTTTGGGACAACCATGGCCTGGATGACTGAGAATCTCTACAGACTTATAGAACAGAAAGCAAACCAAAAATACTTGGTTCAGAGTCAGGTAAAGAGAGGCAGCTTTAATAAAGGTAGTAATAAACAGTTCTATAATATCCATTCTTCCACTACCATAAATAGAGATGTTGTTTCTGTTCTGACCCTTAGTTAGTGGGATACACGGGAGAGTATCATTATGTTCTGTGTTTTCATGAGTTATGTAGAAGATTAAACTCAGTAATACATGTGCTTTTCTTCTCCCCAGTTACACATTCCAGCAGGTGCAGGAGCACACTGACCAGATCTGGAAATTTCAGCGTCATGACCTGATTGAAGAGTATAACGGCAGGCCACCAGCTCCGCCACCTTTTATCCTCCTAAACCATCTGCAGATACTTGTCAAGCGTGTGTTTCTTCAGAAGCCAACCACACGGCACAAGCAGCTCAGTAAGGCCCTGATATTTTGAGCCAGGCTGTAACATTGTTCAGCCTCTGCCTGTCAACACTTTATGACAAGTTGTAATTCATTAACAATGGAAACAAAGGAAAAAGGAGAATGGAAAGAGGTGATTTTTAGAATATGGAGAATTAAAAAAAAATCCATCAGAGCTTTTTGGATCAATTAGAGGTCTTCGAAGCACACCAGCATTCTGACGTAACTCATTGGTACCTCTGCTTAAAAAAATTTATCGGCTTTTTTAATAAAGGTAGTAATAAACGTCACTGTACTTTTCTTTGTTGTAGTAGTTGTTCTCAGCAGAAATGGAGGTTATCAGCCATTCATACAACAGAATCAAAGTTCTCCAATTTACTAAGTATGAACATGAACATTAATATTTAATATTCAACCAAATTTTCACTTTTTATTTTCATAATGAACTTTTAGGGTTTTTTTTATAAATTTTGGTAAAAGGAGTGTTTTTATATTTTAATTTGTTATTGTTTTGGCAAAAACCTCAGATTTTGGTTTCAGCTACCATTTCTCCAAATCCTGCCACTTATAAATTTGTTTGGTAAATACAAGTTAAACAGGTATGGAGACAATATGGACTTCCAGCTTACTCTCTATCTTATTCTGTTCTCTTTTTCTCCAAATTCAATTTTTATGACAGGTTCTTATCCATTGCATAGGTGAAGACCTAAATTAACAAACAAATAAAAAACAAAAATGGAAATACCAACTGGCCATAACCTGAGCTGATAAATGTAAATCCTGGGTTAATGTGAAATGTTAAAAAAGTACACAATGGTAATGCCCCCTCACACATTTAGTGAATTGTCAGTTGACTATAAAACAGTGAACGAAGCAAGTATAGAGTTTTGTTTTCCAAGGATCAAAAAATTGATATAAATGGACAGCGTGTATAAACATTGAGAAGGAGCTAATTCTAGAAAGGCAATGACAAACTCATTCTAGACAAACTCCAGAAAGGCATCATGATGAATAAGGACATCTCAGTTACAGCAAAAATAATTAAAGTCATACTTCTTAGAGTTGAAAAAGGAAGGAAGGAAGGAAGGGAGGGAGGGAGGAGGGAGGGAGGGAGGGAGGGAAGGAAAGGAAAGGAAAGGAAAGGAAAGGAAAGGAGGAATCTTTAGTGAAACTTACTAATACTATGAACAAAACAAGGAACTAGACAGTCTATTCTATATGACAAAGGAAGCATTGTCTGCAGACTTTAATTTGGGTAAGAATATCAGTGTATCAAATATAGAAATTTTCTAAGAGAAATATTTGGTCAGAAATCTATCAAATGAAAAGGATTATGAACAGAAGAAGCTGATAGCTAATTTCATAGAAAGCATCCTATATTTCTTTTCCTGACTGATGGAAGAGGAAGCCCAGAATATTCATAACATGAAACAATTCCTTCTTTGAGTTCTAGTTAGATAAACATTCAGAAAATGGCAAGAATTTTGTTTAAAGGACATTCAATATTCAGAGTATTATTTTATCTGTGTTTTATATTAGGAGAATATGCATTCATTAAGATGTTTGATACAAAAACATTTTTTCTATTTGGGAAAGATTTTGGGCTTTTTGAAGTTCATCTGCTCATGAATAACTAACAGATGTTAAATTACAAGTAAATGCTTAATTTGGAAGAGTATAAAAAGGCACATATGCTGAAGTTAGAAATGGTGACATCAATTCATTTTTACTTGCCTGTGGTTATGGAAGACCTCTTAAGTACTTTACAAGTGTTTACACAGAAATGTATTGATAGTGTGAATATTGCTGAAATAACTTATGTAGTCTTTTGATTCTATTCTTGCCTGATTTAATCTGCGGTAGAATTATGGTTTTGCCTAATTAAAGATGCAATGATAAATTTTGCAAGATGTTAAGAAACTAGCATTTAGAATTGTGCAGCATTTTGGGTTCAAAGACAAAGGTGTTTTGGAGCATGTAGTGCCTCCTTGCAATTCTTTCTTTCCACGATTAGGTGGCTGCTGGTATAAAATTTCAGAAAAAATACCAGTGTCTGTAGGGAATTTGCAGTACATTTGCAACTTCCAGTGTTATCTTTGGTACCTCCCATATTCTGAAGCATCCTTTGAACTTGGAATTTGAAATGTTTCATTATCGTATCAATCTCAGTGAAAGTTTGAGAGTATACTTGAAATCCTATAAGTGTATCTGGTGAATTAATAGAGAAATACAAGGATATTATTTTTTTAACATAGAGCAATTGCTCATATAAAGGCCGACAGTGCCTTTCTGATGCTTAGCAGGCTGAAATCCAAATATTTGTGATATGTTATATGAGCAGATTTTGGGGTAGAAAAAAAGTATACTTTGTCAGACTGAGGAAAATAACAACATATAAAATAGATGATTCCTGGAAAAGATTCCTGGAATGTTGCTGGAAGAGCTACAAATTATTACTAAAGACAAGTTACAAGAAAAAGTGTTTTTTGTACAGTCTCCAGAAGGCAAACGAAACTCAAACTAGCTTTTTAATGCTCAGTAGGTAATGCCTACCTATTGTATTATGGAATGCAAGAGCATTTGAAAGGGAGAATATGGAGGCTTGGAAATGGTGGTACAGATCAGTGAATTCTGAAAGATGAGACTAAATAAAGTAAGATAATGAAGAGAAAGGAGCAAAGCAATAAAAGTTGATTTTGACAGCTAGAAAAAAACTTTTAACAAAAATTGTTATTCCACCAGCAATCTTTGTCGTAAGTCCATTGTTACCAGTGATTGAGTGGGGTCATTACTGAACAGTGGCCTCCACAGGATCTAATATAATTTAATCTAATGAAATATAATCTAATTTCATCCAAGTGCCACACTGTCATGATGTGAGTCCTTCCCCATTTGTACATGATGTTCCATCTGTGCTGTAACTGTCGATTTTCTGAGACGAGAGCTCTATGTATTATATTTGATTTGGCCTGCAGAAAAAAAATTTGAGAAGAATGAAGAGGCAGCTTTATTGTCCTGGGAGATGTACCTGAAGGAAAATTATTTGCAACTCCAACAATCTCAACAAAAACACACTCCTGAGCAGAAGATCCAGCACATCACAGATAGGTAAAGATTGTGTTTTCAATTTAAATAGTAATGACATCAGGTCAGCTCATGATCAAAATTGTGAAATATAATTCAAAAGAATGTGAAAGGTTTGAATAACCCTCCTAATGCATACCTTATTTTGGGCCTTCTGACTAGTCCAAACCCCACTTGTCCCTAATGTTCCTATTAGGATTCAGAATACAAATTAGTAAGAAAAGATGTTCGTATGTTCAGTAGTGGAAGAGCATCCTAACTATCTGAATATGAGGCAGTTGATTTATATCACAAAATCTCATGTTTGAGGGTATAATCACTCTCCTTGCTTGAAATACTAATCTTTTTTCCCCAGAGTGGATAAACTAACAGAAATGCTGGATCTTGATCAGGGGAAAATGATGAAGCTATTGGAACAAAGGTTGTTGCACTTGGAAGAACAGGTAAGGCTGACTTCTGAAGCGTCCTCTCAGCTCTTTTAACTTAGCCTAGGTGAAGAATATTGAAAACCTATGCAAAGCATGGGCCCATCTGGACATAAGGCAGCTCTCTCAGAGAACTGGAAAGCATATAAGGCTGTATCATGTCAGCCATACTATAGTATTTAAAAGAGAACACTCTGTGCTTTCAGAAGTAAAGGCATCTCTGCAGATCCCCATATTCTAGTGAAGCTTCTTTTAGTCATTAAATTTCCGGTGTCAGGAAATATGGTAAGTTGTTGATTAAGCTATATAATAAGCTATATTATACAAGCAGGCGCATATCTCAATTGGATAATCAATTTTTAACAGTCTGTTGTAAAAAAGATTACCACATGAACCAACACTCTAAACACTTCAGAGTTCTTTCTTGGGGACTGGATGCACTTCCAATCTTATTTCTCAAAAGTCACTTTTTAATGCATATAGTAATTAACACATATAATGAATTGCTTCTTCTCTAGACATTCCAGTTTGCAAAGGCATTACAATGGATTGTTCAATCATTGTCTAACAGTGGGTTTGGTACAGAGGAAGATATTCCTGTTTTAGGTATGTTTCTCTGCAAGCACATACTTCTGAGAACCATTTTGCATTAGATTTGTATTTTGGTATGCACACATGTATCATTTTTCATTTCATAAATGGGATCTTAATCTTTCTTTTCCACTTTATATTTTAAAAAAACCCAATAATGCACACATATCCTTTATAATGGATATGGTATATATATATTTTTACTTGCTAGAACCTGAATATAAAGTGTATCATAACAAGTAAACAAAGAATTCTCACTATTCCAAGTTATATTTTGTTCTGCTCATTTGGCCTCATTTGAAGATGAGTGTAGATTTTCTTAGCACTGATTCATGTAATGTAATAATGGCCATATACCTTAGCTATAGTGGCTTCATGGGCAGAATTTTTCTTGAAGATAGCAGATCCCTCGTTTGCTATATTACTTCCTGCAATAAATATTCACTGTGCCATGTTGATCTTTACTGCACTGCTGAGTCACCTTTGCCTGAGAAACTGATATAATTAAAGTACTGGATTGCAATGAGGGAAATTTCAGGTTCAAGTCTTCACTCAACTGTGAAGCTCATTAAGTAACTTCAGTTGCTTGCTCTCCCTCTGGCTCCCTAGGAAAAATGAGAAGAGATTTCTATATGAATCACATTAAGTTCTTTAAATCTGAAAGAGGAAAAGCAATATGTGCCTTCCACAATGGGCCTTTCTCAAAAGGGAAGACTGTTTAAATGAAAATGTTAGAATTCGTATCAATTGCTTACATAGATTTTTTTTTATTACTATTGTTGGGTTTAAAAACCTGATGTGAATTGTGTAAAAACTTGGGGAAACTGCTTTTTATCCCAAAGAATTTTCAATAGTATGACTACTGTGCTGAAGAAGATAAAATAGTGTTACATTTCTTTAGCCAAAAGGGTTCTTAATACTGAAAATTCTTCTATTTTGTTTCTGGTTTATATACTATCTTATATTTGATTGTTTATTATGTTTACCACTAGATTCAACAAAAGGGAGTCTTAGTGGTTTATAATACAGAAATATAAAAACAGAATAAAAACATAACAGTCAATAAAAACACAACAATAAAAAGGTTTTATTTCTGAGCCTAACAGTGAGAATGACAATGTAATCTCAAAAGGGAGGTGTTTCACAACATGGGAGCTGCAAGAAAAAAACATTGCTCGTAACCCCATTAAAATATATCGACAGAAAATCCATATTGGATAAGTTAGGTGGGCCACCCTGCGCTTCACATATTTCTGAGTGGTCTTCAAAGGCAGCCCCATAAGGAGAGCATTTCAGTAAACCAAACTGGTGCTGATAATAACATGAGTTCCTATGGCAAGTCCCTTAAGGCATCAGACTAGAAACAAGGAGGCTGTGAGTTCTAGTTCTACTTTAGGCATGAAAAAATGGTTGGGTGATTTTGGGCAATCATTCTCTGTCACCTTACAGCCCACCTTACAGGGTTGTTTTTGTGATATGATGAGAAAGGAGTATTAGGTATGGTTGCCATCTTAAGTTACTTATAAACACTCTCTCTCTCTCTCCCCCCCCCCCTCTCGCTCTCTCTGTGTGTGTGTGGGGGGGGAGGGTGTATAAATTAATAAAAAGTATCTTCTCTATCCATGGTCTCTACTTGCCTGTCAAGTGGTTGCTATGAATCGAGGAGGCCTCTCAGGTCATGGATCTGCTGTTTCAAGGAGAGCATTGCCCCTTCAAGAATTAGAAAGAATAAATTAAACAATATATTACATAAATATAATCCTATAGTCTCTTTGAGGACCCGTGTTGATTGGGGATTACGGGAGTTGAACACTTAAAATAATTAGAGCAAATGGGGAAAACTGAGGTACTTCACTTGCCTTTATAATATGTGTTTCTTAGCCAAGATTAAATATGTTAGTGCAATGAAAGATATTTTTCTATTGTAAAATAGTGTAAGTCAGCATTCCCCAATCTCTCTGGCTCGGCAGACTGGCGGAGGCAAAGGCGGTGGGGGGAGGAGGGGATGGTTTTGTACATGCATGTTGCTTTCACGAAAGCAGCTTCACACGGACGCACACGTATGTGCTTGCCTACCACTTCCATGGCCTGAAAGTTGGGGACCCCTAGTGTAAGTCATTAATGCTTCACAAGTGCAAATAGAATCTATTCCAAAATTATGGAAATGCAGAAAAATGTTGGATTGATTGATGATACTTATGATAAATAGAGCACTGTGGGTTTTTTCAGTCCCTAGCAGGGCTGCTGAAACAAAGGAGCCGCAAGCAGAGGAAGTCTCAGAATCTTTATTTACCCTGTCTCATGTGAGTTCTAGGAACCTCTTGTACCCCAAGTCTACTGTCATTCGGTTTCCTGTGCCAGAGGAGAAGGTGCCATGGGAGGTAGGAATCTTAAATTTAGAGAGTTGGTTCTGTTATTCTGATTAATACCAAATGGACCAAGCATATTAGTAGTGTTTATTTAAATTATCCTCTTACCAAACAAATCCGAATTCTGTGCTGCAGATCTCCAATACTATAACAAGAATTCTACATAAATCCACCAGTCTACGATTCTGATAATTCTGGAAAACTATAAACTATATACCTATACAATGAAATAAATATAATGGGATTTAGTGGCATCTGATCAGCCTATTTTAGAGGCTTTAGCTCTGAACTCAGTTTATAGGCGGAGACATTGTAAGGAGTGCAAATGCTGATAGAAAAATAATGGATAATATCTGTTTACAGTGAGGAAATAATGCTTGTTGAAAGAAGTAAAAATTTCTGTGTAAAGAGTGTGCGTCTTCCCACTTTGTTATATGGAATTGAAAGTTGAATATGTTAGGAAAAATATAACATTAATTGAATGAAGTAGGAACGGAATGCTTTAGAAGTGGGTGTGATTAAAAAAAGAGATTTGGTCAAGAATTAATAAGTCATGAATAGGGCTTGAATAAAAAAGTGAAGGACAAGTGGAAAAATATTTAGAGGTGATTTGATCCTATAGCAAAAATGATTAAGGATTGAATTGCAACAGACTACAGTGTGAAGAATGGGAGGTTCAGGAGTTAATGAGATCCTTTAAAAGGGAAAGATGTGAGTTGAGAAGCTTAAAGAACACAAACAATATATGAACACTATATGGACATGGTGGAAGCAAGGCTAAAAAAAGATAATGAAATGTGTAGCAAATGGTGTTGTCTTATGTAAACTGATTTGTTTTGTTTCCTTTTCTTGTCTCATGCATTTACATATAACTATTGCTCATGCATGAGCAACCATGTTTGTTTATTATAAGGTATGCACATTTTCATCTTACAAGAACACAAGAACACCAAAGCAGAACACTACAACAATGGGGGGGGGGGGGGGGGGGGGGGTATGGTATCGTATGGTACCTGATCTGCTAGGCCTAAGGAAATTCAGAAAGAATTTCAGTTTTCATTTTGGAATTCTCCCAAATACCCTGTACTTGAAATGAGAGTACATGTTGCTATGCAAAACTCTGAAGTCTAAACTAGCCTTTTTTTCCTGGCAGACAAAGTTCGATATCTATAATGCGCCCTTCTATAGTTCTGAAACACAAGAGGATATTACACCAAAGTTCCTGAGAGAGTAAGTGCTCCTATAGCTGCTTCCTACTACTAGCTTCCTCTCAGTATACCTGGGCATTGTCTAATTTTTTTTAGGGAGCTGCTGCTTCTGTTTGCTTCTATCACAACTATTCTACTGATTATTTTTTGTTACATTGAGGTCCTTTGGTTTAAAAGTTGTGTTTCACTGGCCAAAGATGCTAAAAAGATTAAAGTTTTGCTCCTATCTTCCAGCAATTTGGAGAACCTTTCAAGAATAAACTTCAACAGCCTGGATGGAGAAATCAACAGGCAGAGTTTCCATGGCACTTATACTGTCCAGGATGGCCTGCCACTGTGAGTCTGATAACACAGAGGGAATCTTGGTTACTGTGTCCACTTGAAAATTAGTTAACATGAGAATATGGAAGTCAAACAGAGTCCCATCATGAATGTGCTGACTGTTTATGCTTGAACTCAAACATTCCATTTCAAGTGCTGCGGTTATAGCAGATAACAAAATAAGCTACATGGAAATATCTTATTCAGGAAATTGCTCTCCTTTTCAACTTCACAGTAGTTTGATCAAGATATGTTTCAACCTCACAGTAGTTTGATCAAGATAGGTTTCAACCTCACAG
>WNWU01000032.1:16982447-17028037 GCA_012654045.1 Ptyas mucosa | reverse complement strand
AGTTTGATCAAGATAGGTTTCAACCTCACAGTAGTTTGATCAAGATATGTTTCAACCTCACAGTAGTTTGATCAAGATAGGTTTCAACTTTACAGTAGCTTGATCAAGATATTTTGAGAGTGCACATTCCAGAGTCAAATTATAGGTGTGATATATTTTGTTCAGCGTGTTAAAAAAAAATCTGGTTACTTGCACCCAGATTCTCTTGATAGGAGATCATAACAATAAGGCTAGTGAAAGAATGAGGTGAAAATGTTCAGTGGCCTCGACCAAAAGGCTCATAGCCAGAGATGCAGATCTTCACCATTGTGAAACACCTCTGATTCCTTAAGGGTTCCTAAGTGACATAATCAATTACTATGATACTTTATTGGAAGGCAGACTTTCTCTTTCAGCAGATTATCTAAAGATGGGTTACTCCATAGGGAAAGGCAGGCCAGTCAAATAATACTTTTAGTTGGATGATGGTCAATCCAAATGCCTTTTCCTCAGTAATTCGGTTTTTCTTCAGGTGTAAGTACTAGTGAGCCTTGGTTCAAACTAAACCCCTGTTAATAACTGCTTAGCTTATCATTTTCTGACCTCTCCTTGAACATTTGTTTCCAGATGGGTGTTCCCAGGGAAAGAGCAGCATCCTAATGGCCTTAGCTCATGGCAGAACAATTGTTTCTCTTTCAGAAATCCCATGGGCAGGACAGGCTTAAGGGGCCAGGGTATCCTTAGGTTCTTTGGACCCAATCATGCCCTGCATCCAGTTGTGACACGGTGAGGAAATTTTATGTGCTTCCGTTGTAATTTGTTTTTATTTTACTTCCTTTTTTATACTCATCCAGAGATTAGAAGCAGACATCTTGTTTCCGCAGATCAGTATTTTGAACTACATCTTTTCACCACACTTCTGAGCCTTAGGTGTTGACAGCAGCACCTTTGCAGCTTAAGTGTGGTATCCATGGCAACAGGAGAGGAAAAAAACATTGGATGCTCATGATCTGATGTAGGTCATAAGAAGCTGCATGTAGTTTCAAAAGACTTTTTCTCACTATCAAAAAACAGAACATTCATCTTAAGGTTTTAGTTTATGATTTATTGAATAAATATTTATGGCTGAATAGGATAGAGATACCGGAAAAGTCCCCTTCATGGATTACTGCCTTGTCGTGGTGAAGGGGCTTACATAGCTCAATGAAGCTATGAGCTATGTGGTGCAAGGCTACCCAAGACAGACAGGTCATAGCAGAGAGTTCTGACAAAACGTGATCCACTGGAGAAGGAAATGGCAACCCACTCCAGTATCAAACCCCATGGACAGAACCCAAAGGAAAAAAGATATGATACCGGAACATGAGCCCCTCAGGTTGGAAGATGTCCAATATGATGGAAGAGCAGAGGGCTAGTACTAGTAGCATCAGAAAGAGTGAAGCAACTGGGCCAAAGCCGAAAAGACGCTCAGCTGTGGATGCATCTGGTGGTGAAAGGAAAGTCTAATGCTGTAAAGATTTTCTCTCCATAGGAACCTGGAATGTAAGATCCATGAATCAAGGCAAGCTGGATGTGGTCAAACAAGAGATGACAAGACTAAACATCGACATCTTAGGAATCAGCGAACTAAAATGGACAGGAATGAGTGAATTTAATTCAGATGACCATCAGGTATACTACTGCAGGCAAGAATCCTACAGAAGAAATGGAGTAGCCTTCATGAGCTTCTCGTTGCAAAATTTAGGCTTAAATTGAAGAAAGTAGGGAAAAGCACTAGGCCACTAGGTATAAACTAAATCATATCCCTGATAAATATATAGTAGAGGTGACAAATATATTTAAGGATTTAGACAGAGTGCCTGAAGAACTATGGATGGATGTTCACAACATTGTACAAGAGGTAGCAGCTAAAACCATCCCCCAAAAAAAGAAATGCAAGAAAGCAAAATGGTTGTCAAAGGAAGTTTTGCAAATAGCTGAGGAAAGAATAGAAGCAAAAGGCAAGAGAGAAAAATAAAGATACACCCAGTTGAATGCAGAATTCAAGAGAATAGCTAGAAGAGATAAGAATATCTTCTTAAATGAACAGTGCAAAGAAATAGAAGAAAACAATAGAATACGGAGGACCAGAGATCTCTTCAAGAAAATTGGAGATATGAAGGGAACGTTTCATGCAAAGATGGGCATGATAAAGGACAAAATGGCAGGGACCTAACAGAGGCAGAAGAGATTAAGAAGAGGTGGCAAAATTACACAGAAGATCTATACAAGAACAAGCTTAACATCAATAACCATGATGGGGTGGTCACTGACTTCGAGCCAGACATCCTGGAATGCGAAGTCAAATGGGCCTTAGGAAATCTGAGCAGAGTGACAAAGCTAATGGAGGTGACAGTATTCTAGCTGAGCTATTCAAAATCTTAAAAGACCATGCAGTAAAAGTGCTACGCACAATTTGCCAGCAAATTTGGAAAACTCAACAGTGGCCACAGGATTAGAAAAGGTCACTTTACATTCCAATTCCAAAGAAAGGCAATGCCAAAGAATGTTCAAACTATTGCACCATTGCATTCATTTCACATGCTAGTAAGGTTATGCTTAAAATCCTACAAGCTAGGCTCCAGCAGTAAGTGGATCGAGAATTACCAGAAGTACAGGCAGGATTTCAAAGAGGCAGAGGAACTAAAGATCAAATTGCCAACATACACTGGGTCATGGAGAAAGCTAGGGAGTTCCAGAAAAACATCTACTTCTGCTTCATTGACTATGCTAAAGCCTTTGATTGTGTGGATCACAACAAATTGTGGCAAGTACTTAAAGAGATTGGAGTACCAGACCATCTTATTTGTCTCTTGAGAAACTTATATTGTTGTGACCCAGACTCCTGAGCCTGTCCTAACAGAGAAAGAGGACTCAGAAGGTGATGGGGAGGAACTGACAAGGCCTCCCTCTCCAGGACCCTCCTCTCTGGCAATGCCTCAGGTTCCATCCGAAGGCCAAGAAGAACAGCCTGGGATATGCCAGGAGGAAAGCATATCGGAACAACAACAGATAGGGAGCGAGGATGATGAATCCTGGCTTGATCCCAGGCAGCGTCAGAGGGAGAAGCATGCGCAGCAACGAAAGAGGCGTGGGAGGGCCAGAGATTGAGCTGAGTCACTGAGCCACATCCCACAAGGAATAAAAGTGTGTGTGATTGCTCTTCAGACTTTGTGACGGTCAAAGTTAAAAACCTGAGAGTCACATCGCGTTACCTGAAATCTGGCTTGTACATATTTGGATTGGATCTTGGCTAACTCTTGCTTCGTGGATTACTTTTTGCTACTGGATCGGACTGAGGATAAACTCTCTCTTGCTTACTGTGAGTGAAAAACTGACTTGACAGGCATTTCGCAGTTTACTGCCAAAACTCTTATCTGCAAGGGATTCTAGTCTGATTGCATAATAAAATCTTGGCAGGCGTGCCTGGTTGTGTGTTTGCCTGGGTAGGGAAGGGGGGACAGAACATATATGCGGGTCAAGAAACAACAGTGAGAACTGGACATGGAACCACCAATTGGTTCAAAATTGGGAAAGGAGTCCGACAAGGCTGTATACTGTCACCCTGCCTATTTAACTTATATGCAGAGCACATAATGAGAAATGCGGTGCTAGATGACTCAAAAATTGGAATTAAGATTGCTGGGAGAAATATCAACAATCTCAGATATGCAGATGATACCACTCTAATGGCAGAAATTGAAGAGGAATTAAAGAGCCTCTTGATGCAGGTGAAGAAGGAGAGTGCAAAAGTTGGCTTGAAACTCAATATTAAGAAAACTAAGATCATGGCATCCAGTCCTCTCAATTCCTGGTAAATAGATGGGGAAGAAATGGAGGTAGTGACAGATTTTATTTTCCTGGGCTCCAAAATCACCACAGACGGGGACTGCAGCCAAGAAATTAAAAGACGCTTGCTCCTAGAGAGGAAAGCTATGGCAAATCTAGACAGCATACTAAAAAGCAGAGGCATCACCTGCCCAACAAAAGTGCGTATAGTCAAGGCTATGGTTTTTCCAGTTGCAATGTATGGCTGTGAAAGGCTGAGTGCCAAAGAATTGAGGCCTTTGAACTATGGTGCTGGAGAAGACTCCTGCGAGTCCCTTGGACTGCAAGGCGATCCAGTCGGTCAGTCCTAGAGAAGATCAACCCTGACTGCTCTTTAGAAGGCCAGATCCTGAAGATGAAACTCAAATACTTTGGCCACCTAATGAGAAGGAAGGACTCACTGGAGAAGAACCTAATGCTGGGAAAGATTGAGGGCAAAAGAAGAAAGGGACTACAGAGAACGAGAATGGAGTCACTGAAGCAGTAGGCATGAGCTTAAATGGACTCCAGAGGATGGTAGAGAATAGGAAGGCCTGGAGGAAAGTTGTCCATGGGGTCGCGATGGGTCGGACACGACTTCACAACTAACAACAACAACAACCGGAAAAGTCTATTACAATGATTTTTAACTACTATGCAGAAGCATAGATCTTCTTTTGGCGGGGGAGGGGGTGCATAATGAATATCTGATTGGTGTAATAGAGTTTAATTATACATACAGTATATATTTACATTTGTATCCTGCTTCTCATCCAGTTAACAGTCAGAGCTCATTTTATTTTAGTATTATAGATTTCTTCATGTACCTTAGGTACAACAGCAAGCTATAATCTCTTTTTTTTATAGTTGGCGGAGGAATGTTGATGGATCTATTTATAGAAAAAACTTGAAGAAAATGCTGGAAGTTCTAGTGGTCAAATTCCCTTTCTTGGATAACTGGGCTTTGCTTGGGGTAAGCATATATAGGGCAGTCTATCTTCAGTAAGATCTAAGTTGGCATTTTAATAAAATCATGCCAATTAATAATATGTTCTGTTAAAACAACAAACTATGTCTACTGTTAGTCCTTGACTTAAAGCTGTAATTGACCCTAAAATTACGGTCATGTGATGCTGGTAGTTTAGCAGATCATCCAATTTTACTTTCTCTGCAGTGGTCATTAAGCAAACACGGCAGTTCTAAAACAAATACTGTGGGCATTAAGCAAATCCATTGTAAATGTGTTTTCCTGCAAAAAATGTTGAAAATCATAGTCATGTGACCACAGGATGATGCATAAATGTGGGGCAGTTGCTAGGCACCCAAAATGCAATATTGTGATTATGGGGGTGGGGGGCATTAGAATTTTGAATCCAGGTCATAAGTTGTCCCAAGAGATCCATCGTAACTGTGAATGATTGCTAAGTGACCAATCGTAAGTGGAGGACCACAAAAATGAAAAAATAAAAGTATGACTGCCTTCTGAAATTTTCCATAATGAAAACATGAGTTGGGTATATTTTTCATGAAGTGGTTAAGAGTACGTTCTATGCTGTAGACCGAGCTTGATTTCAACGAAGTGGCATGGGCCTAAAAATCTTACTTACTTACCTCCTTCAATTCAACCACATAGCTGCAATTATACCAAAGAAAACCAGAATGATAGGTTCATCCAATCTACAGGCCCCACGCCTGAGGAAACATCCTAATCTTTAAAGATTATGAAACATCAAATGAATCAAACTCAGAGCATCCCTACCCAGCCAGAACTAGTGGCTTGGGTGTAAACAATTGGAGAAAGGTATAAAAAGAGCTTTCTAGGAGGCAACAACCTCTTGAAATGCATGGAGAAGCCTACTCGGAATCAGTGCATCTCACAGAATGCAATATGGGCCTATTGAGGGGCACCCATAACCGGCCATGCTGCTGCTGATTTTCTTTACTGTAGAGTTCACTGCAGTAATTCATTCAGGAGGCAATCAAGGCACGAATGATCTTTAGTAATGCTTTCCAATCCAGGAAACCACACAATTGTGGTCTATGCACAAAGCCCTTCTGGCCATGGCTGCTACCCATTCCCTGAGTAGCAGCCACATTTCCTGGAGGATCCCATTATTATTATTATTACTATTACTATTATTATTATTATTATTATTATTATTATTATTATTAATTCAATTTATATGCCGCCTTTCTCTGGAGACTCAGGGTGGCTTACAATGCATTTAAAAAAAAAACCATTATAAAAACATTTAAAAATTAAAACATTAAAACCCATTCACACCATTCATGGCCGGATCTCACAAGATCGCAACAGCGAGATCAACAGCTGTTGTGTACCAGTTCTACCTGGGGCAAGGCAACCCTACAAAGAGCTAAGGATGGTAAATCTCTGCATCCAGGGGGCCTTAAAACCAAAATTGGTGCAATTTGCTTGGGTCAAGTTGAAGCGTGCTCTTCCCTGTTCAGACTTCCACACTTCTAGCACCTCAACAGTATCATGATATGCCCTGGAGGTAAAGGTGTATAATTAAAATCCTTGATTTTAATACCTCAGCAAAGGATTCCAGAATTCTTATCTGAGTTTCCAAAACTGGATTTTCCTTTTTAACCAAGATGTTAGCTAAGGAATCAACTCATACTTACCTGCACCTCAGAGATTTATCATTTTATTAAGTGAATAGAAATTTCTGTTTTCTGTAGCGTTATAGTTAATAGAATGTGTAAAGTGTTAGCTGCCTCTTATACTAAATAATGCTTTGATTCTTTCCAGGGATCTCTTGAACCCGGAGAAGCATTGCCACAAAAAATAAAACAGGTCCTGAGACGAGAGTTCTGGCCACAATTTCAGAAATTGCTGAATCAAGGAACAGAGGTATTTGGCCATGCAGTTGTGGCTTGATAAAAGCAGAGAAGAGTCTTATAGAATTGTTGGTGAACATTAGCCACTTTTCCCAAACGCATGACAGTAGTAGGGAATTGCACTTATGATGCTGGGGTTATATAATGCATAAATGGGGACACAATATAGGATGAATCATGTTTTTTAAGATGACTTTTTAACAATACAGAAATTTTGCAGTTTACCAAAGAACAAAGCATGGGTCGTGCACATTATATTTATTCATTTTAGGAAGAATTTCTGTATGCACTGATGTAACCATATTATGTAAGGTCCTGAATATTTAGCAAAGTAGACTTTTTAATCCATTTTCACAAGCCTGTAATCAAACAATGATTTAACCAATATAGGAGAATGCATGTAGGTCAGGGTTGGGTCTTTGTGCTAGCTTGGTTGCTTTTTTGTCAACTTTTCAGTAACCAGGTTAGGTAACTTCATTAGTGTGAAGTGTGAAGGAGAGTAGAGTGGCTGGCTGTTTAACTATAGTAGCTTGCTCTGCTGTTTTGTTGGGGATGTGTTTCTTTTTTGATGTTTCCCGGATTAGGATATTATTTCTTCCCTGATCATTTATCTCGTATTGTTCTCAATTTATTTGTGTGTTGGCTGCTGGAGGAGATATGTTCTAGGCTGTTTCTTTCCTTCCTAGGTTTTTGATTGTCTTTTAAATAGTATACAGTATAAGCACTTTTGGATTTGGCTTGATATAAAATGTTAACTGTTTCCCAGTTGGGGTTGATTTTATCCATGTGTTGTAAGGCACTATAAAAACTCCATAACACACATCCTTAACACAACGCACATCAGAAACAGAAAAATGCCTTCTAGTCTAGGACATCTGAGCTAAAGGTATTTTCTATAGTAAGGTAACAGTACACCAGCATCTTTTCCAGAAGAAATGGTACTTTTAAAATATTTACTACTACACACCTTTATGAGAATTGTTCTTTAGATTACCGGTAATAAGAAACAGCCCTATCCTATAAATGATACCAGCCTTTCTGTCTTTTCTCTCTCTATATATATATATATTATCTCCCTGAATCTTATCTTCTTCCAGATATATAAAGGGTACCTGGATGATCCAAGGAACACAGACAATGCTTGGATAGAGACAGTGGCCATCAATGTACATTTTGAAGATCAGAATGATGTCGAAATGAAGCGTCTGAATTCAGTATGTGTCACCAGGTCACTTCTTGCCATCATGCTATCCTCAAGATGCAGATTCTAAGATTCTGTGAACAAAACCCAGGGAGGTGGGTGCCCAGGGAGATAGATGAAGTGTCCAAAGAAATTTAGGAAAGCACTCTGAAAGGCGAAAGGCAAAATGATGGTGAAGAAAGAAATGGGCACAGAGAAGAGAGCTTGTGCATTTGTGTATGTTTGTATGTAGATATGCATGCATGAATATGAGATAGAGAGAGAGAGATTGGATCACAATGTAATAAGAGGAACATTCAGCAGGTCTACTGCAGACACAGTCATAAACACTGTATTGTATATTGCATTAAGCAAAGAGAAAAAGTGCAGACCCTAAAAATGATTTTTATTCTCATCAATCTCAGATTAATAGATTTACTGAAGTTTTTGAGGTAATCTTCTCATATCACATGTTCCAAGACTGTTTCCTTCTGACTTTCATGAGGCTGCAGGGAAACTAATTGTAACCAAATCTTTTTCCTGTCTGGGATTTCTTTCTCCAGTTTCTCCAGGGTTGTGACTTTGAAGTGTTCGTGCGATGGCAGGTGGTGGACAAGAAGATCCCCCTTTATGTCAATCACAAAGAACTTCTGAGGAAAGCAACTGTCCTTTTGGGAGCATATTTCTAATGGCCAAGAGCAACATTAAAATTTGCATTTGCATTTCTTCCTCAGCTCTTTCTAACTGCAGTAAACCAGCTGTATCCTGCTTTTCAGTGAATCTCTAGGACATTTTTCCATTCCGGCTGAACTTAGAAATGAAATTCTTCTTGACTTGGCCAAAAATGTATGCTTGTTTGAACTGCAAAAAAAGAAGAGTTAGAGCTTTCTTTCATTATACTGAAGCCCTGAATTCCCTTTCCAGAAATGCCACACATATTCCTATGGATCATATAGAAGTAATGGACATCAGAGCTCTGGGTAGTCTCATAAATTTGTAAAATATACAATAAAATGAATTGTAATTCATCTTGTAATACTATTTAATACTATTAATAGCAGGGGAATAAGCAATCTCTGCCTTCAAATTGCACACAGCATCACTTCTCATCCAAGAAGCCAAAGGGAATGGGGTCGTATTCTTCAAATTCTTGAAAGGAAGGCAGAAGGCCACAACTTCTCCATTATTGCATACTATGCATTCTAATAGACATAATTTACAGGACTTCAGTTGACTTTTAGAAAAAATGTCCTAAAACAAAGAGCAGTTATACAATGGAACTAGTCACTAAGCTAATAGGTTCTCCTTCACTAAATGTGATTAAATGAGACCTAGTGGTCATGGGGAAGGGGAGGATTTTAATTTGGACTATACCAGACACTAAACTGGACTAGTTTTAAATGGCCCCTTTCTACTGTATGATTCTTTCTTCCATCAGGTGTGCCTCCTTTCAATAGTCAAGAAAGAAAAACCCTGACTCCATTTTCATAGAGAAAGGTACTTTTACTGAGCATGAACTAAATGCAACCAAAGAAAAGCAAAGTCTGAGGCAAAAGGCGCGAAAATTACATATAGAAAGCATCCCCAAAATCCTTCCCCCAACCATCCAGCAAAAATTATCCAATCCACATTCCCCCCAAAGGATCATGTGCGGTGCAACGTCCGATGGTGCCATCCTCCTGCTATGCCACAACGGTCGACCTTGAGTTGTTATCAGCTTCAAAGAAAACGCTGAAGAAAACTTTCTCTTCTCTTCTCCACCAGCTCACTTCCCCACCCCAGACATTCCAATAGCTCCCCCTGTTACAATGGCAGCCGAGCAAGCAAGCAATGAAAAAGCGGAGGCTGACATTTTCTTGATATAGATTTAACTTTTCCTCCAGACCCTTCTGGCTATTTTACCAAAACAGTAAAAAGCAATTAAACTCCTATAGTCTTATACAGGGACATGGTGGCTCAGTGGCTAAGACGCTGAGCTTGTCAATCGAAAGGTCGGCAGTTCAGCGGTTCGAATCCCTGAGCTCCCGTTACTTGTCCCAGCTTCTGGCAACCTAGCAGATCGAAAGCACGTAAAAAATGCAAGTAGAAAAATAGGGACCACCTTTGGTGGGAAGGTAACAGTGTTCCATGCACCTTTGGCATTTAGTCATGCCAGCCACATGACCATAGAGACATCTTCGGACAGTGCTGGCTCTTCAGCTTTGAAACGGAGATGAGCACCATCCCCTAGACTCAGGAACAACTAGCACATATGTGCGAGGGGAACCTTTACCTTTACCTTTACCTTCATCTTATACAAACTGTGTACTAACCATGTGGATATAAAAAGTTTACTTCATATTGACAGTGCCATGATTGTAGTTTATGTTTTGGTGATCCATCCATTTTTATATTAATCTAATAAAATTGTCTAGCAGATTGTCTAGCAGATTGGCAAAATGAAATCATTTATTTGAAGATCTGCTAAAAGAGTGGCAGATATGCAAAAATTGAGGTTTTAATATTTGTGTAGTTAGCTTCTAAGTTAAAAAAATGTTTCCCAAACATTTAAAGTTTAAACTTTCCTTATGTTAAACAAATGTAAGCTGCATTGCATGCTTAATTTAAGCAATATATACTTATTTTAATTATTTGAAAGCATTCATTATATTTTTATCACAAGGCAGAATATAATTGCAGATCTACAGAAAACTTCTAAAAGGGCAAATTAAAGACCTTTACAGACTTTTACCTTGAATCTACTCTTATTAAGCTCTGTCCTGATTCTTGAAGAATATACAACCTTAAAAGCCTCAAATCCTGAATTGAAGACAAGCATATTTTTCTGTTTTTTTTTCCTTCTGAAGAAAGGCAGAAATAGTATGAGAGTCTAATTCAAAGGAAACCTTCTGAAAAGATCTAGATTCCAATTTTCTGGCTTCTGTTTTAACTGTCACTTCAGCAGACAGTTGGCCATTATGCTCAATGTCCAAAGTCTCATTCAGTTTTTAGCTAGATGTGCATTGCCTTAAACTTTGTGACATCCTCTATCTCTGCCTGAAACCTTACAGCAAGCTACAGGTAGCCTGATTCACAATTCTGTGAGTTTGTGAGGATCTTCTGTGAGTATCTCATGTCTTTTGTGGTGGCCTAATATTTCTAGGCCTCCTGAATTCTCTTCTCTTTTGAAAGGAATGGGGATATTCCATGTGTATAACTGAAGTTGCTGTTGATGGACTTATTTATTTAAAGGTGAGCTGTGTATGCAAATACATCCATACATTCAAATTCATCTTCACATAATGTCCTTCAGCTGAAATAAATAAAATACGTGACTGCACACATAATATAGAAAATATTTCGACAATTTAAACAGTTTCTTAAAACATTTAGAAGCCTGCCTCCATTAAAAGCACAGTGCTATACACCAGTCAAAATAACAGATTAACAAAATGGGGAGAAAAATCAAGTGACTCAAAGCCATTGTGAAATGAATCTCAGCTAACAAAGACTAATTGGGCCTAGAATTTTTTTTTTAAAGTCATCTTATGCCTCTCCCAAAAGCACACTTGATGACTTAAAAATGCAAAGTACCTCTTAAGCCACTTGCTCAAAATTTGTTTATCTACTACCCTAAAAGCTGCTGGAATTAAAGATGTAGAGGAATTGGCTAGTCAGGGAAAGATTATGGGTCTTCCCTCTAATTCAGATGACAGCTGCCACAAAGAAGAGGGAGTCAAGCTATTCTCCAAAGCACCTGAGGGTAGGACAAGAAGCAATGGGTGGAAACTAAGAAGCAACTTAGAACTAAGGAGAAATTTCCTGACAGAACAATTAATCAGTGGAACAACTTGCCTCCAGAAGTTGTGAATGCTCCAACACTGGAAGTTTGTAAGAAGATGTTGGATAACCATTTGTCTGAAGTAGTGTAGGGTTTCCTGTCTAAGCAGGGGTTGGACTTCCAACTCTGTTATTCTAAATTCTAATTTCCATAGTGTCTTAAAAATTGGGAAGGGGCAATTGCAAAACTCCATTTCACCAAATGTGAAAGCTACAGTATCTATTTCCAGAGGTTCCTGATTTGTTCATCAAATGGTCCTCCTCCCAGGACAGATTGTTTTAATGTTACAAAGAACATAAGGAGCATAGTCATACCTTGAAATGGTGCTGGTCTCATTCTTTATGGATGTTATCATTAATTCAATGCAATATGTGCTAAATTAATTAATACCGTAGAAGCTGCTTCTCTCCCATGAATGTCATTTGCTGAAGTCTTTTTGCCTCTATTTTTTATTGGCAGTAGTATTGAGTACTTATCCTTGATATTCATTATAGATGGGATTTCGTGATATTTCTTAATTTAGGCCAATAATTCTAATGTCAATGGAATATGAATTAATGCTTCATTTTGTTCTTCTCAATAAAACAATTTGCTTCAGCAAGTGTTGATATATCAATGCCAGAAATGCCAATGATCTCACAGTGTTATTTATAAAGATTTCAAAGACAGCTTTTCCTCAAAGGTTTCTGTCTATTAATGAATGAAAGCAAAGCAGCTTGAACAGCAAATTGTGTTCCTAGTTCTATGTTTAAATATTCAAGAGAATGAAGAAAATAATCGGAGAAGGTCCACCAAAAGTATGCAAATATACTTATGGTCAGAAAATAGGATGATAATTTTTTAAATACCTAAACAGCTTTTAAAAGTCCTAGTGCTTTTCAAAGCAGAAAAAAATAATAGTAAATAAATATTTTTCTTTACTTGTATTTTATTTTCTTAGTTAAATACACAATTTCTGGTCAGAATCAGAATTAGGCATAAGCTAAGCATGCTACAATTTAGGGTCAGGAATCTGAAAGGGCCCTTCATTTATTATAGTTTTATTATTTATATGACAGTCTCCATAAATGAAGTCTTCCTGTACAGATTCATAGCTGTTCAAAGATGATTCATCCCTAGTCTCTCATATGTTTATTTATGTTCACAGCATTCTCGCTAAGTTCAATTGTTTCACAGTCTTTCTCTCTGTTAGCACTTGCCAAATAGCTTCTACAGCTTCCTATAAGGCAGTGGTTCTCAACCTTCCTAATGCCGCGACCCTTTAATACAGTTCCTCATGTTGTGGTGACCCCCAACCAGGGGTGGGTTCTAAATTTTTTTACTACCAGTTCTGTGGGCATGGCTTATTTTGTGGGCGTGGCTTGGAGGTCATGTGACTGGTGGGCATGGCTAGCTGGTCATGTGACCGGGTGTCCATGGCTAGGTGTATAGGGACTACTCAGAGGGCTGAAAAAAGTCATTTCTGACAGGTCCTCGCATTTTTGACTGGTCCTCACACTTACGACCATCCTCACATTTATGCCCGTGCAGCATTCTTAACAACCATGTCACTCATTTCACAACTGCTTCTCTTCACCATGGTGAAGGGCAAAAACGTAAAATGTGAGGACAGTTGTAAGTTCAAGGACTGGTCAAAAGTGTGAGGATCAGTCAAAAATAACTTTTTCAGCCGTCTGAGTAGTCCATATGCATAAAAGGATACAGCAATATCCTGTAGGATAGGGAGGGAAGGAAGGGAAGGGAAATTAGAGTAAGAGTGAGGGTAAGAGAGGGAGGAAGAGAGAAGGAGAAGGAGAAAGGAAGAGGAAGTAGGGAGGAGAAGAAGGGGGGGAGAGAAAGTAAGAAGGAAAGAAAAGAGACAGGTGGTAGGTTTGAGGAGAAAGATTGCTATACAATAAAAAAGATGAAAGGGAAGAAAACCAACCCCAAATAAATTATAAAGATATTAAGATAAAGAATGAATTGTTAAACTTTAAAGAATAAAAGAGAACAAATATGAATAAATAGCAATAATTAGAAACACACATACAAACATACAATGTATTTTCTTTGAACAGAGTATTTGGCCGGTTCACAAATTTAAACAGTGTTTAGTCATTTCAATTAAATTTACAATTTCTATATTTCCTTTTTGCCATATTTATTCCTCATCTATTTTTTTAAAAAAACCAATATTACCCTTCATCCTCATCTCTAATCTTAATCAAATTCAATTTTTCCCTTCTATTCTGTATTATACCCCTTCGCATTGTCATCTATTTTTATATCCATCCTCACATTGGTTAATTATGTAATACAGTTATTTAATACAAATTCAACATTTTAATATAAATCAATTAGTTATATAACTATCTTTTTTGTATATTAATCAATATGAACATGAATATTCCAATTATTTCCATGCAATCCAATTTCTTACAAATCAATTAATTATATTTACCAATAATAATAAACCAAATAATTTCCCCCATATATTCCTCCAAACCACAACTTAACCATTTCTGCTTTCAACACAATATACAATTAATAGTATCTCAATTATTACAATTCCCTAGTTAAATAGAGCTTTTTTTCTTTTGTGTTTTAAAATCTTGAACCTCCTCTTTTGCCCTAAATTTCCCATTGTTTGCAGTTTTGCACCTAGTATACCTTTTTTGGTGAGGAAAAAGAAAAAGAAATCTCTCTCTGCCTCATTTTGTCACATTGCAGCAAAGACCCTGCTTTACTTTCAGTTTTGCTTTTTCAGCATAGCTAGGGGGGAAAAAAATCTGCTCCAGCAATTTACCTCTTTGCAGCTAGCTAGCAACAGAGTCTACTCATTTGTTTTCTTTTAACACTGATCAGCTGTAGGGCGGCCCTTTGAAGCCCCGCAGCAAGAATTTAAACAGTTTTTTCCCCTCTAGCCATCAGCTGGGACTCAGGAGGCAGCAATAGATTGGGAGTGGGCGGGGTAAGTGAACAGCGATCCAACAGAGGCAGAGGGTGAGGGTGAGTGAAGACATGGGGGGCGAGAGAGGGCTTTGGTGACCCCTGTGAAATGGCCGTTTGACCCCCAAAGGGGTCGCGACCCCCAGGTTGAGAACCGCTGCTATAAGGTAAAGGTAAAGGTTCCCCTCGCACATATGTGCTAGTCGTTCCTGACTCTAGGGGGCAGTGCTCATCTCCGTTTCTAAGCCGAAGAGCCAGCGCTGTCTGATGACAATTCCATGGTCATGTGGTCCATGGTCATGACTAAATGCTGAAGGTGCCTGGATGGAACGCTGTTACCTTCCCACCAAGGTGGTCCCTATTTTTCTACTTGCATTTTTACGTGCTTTCAAACTGCTAGGTTGGCAGAAGCTGGGACAAGTTTTTTTTAAAAAAAATTTTTGATTTATATGCCACCCTTCTCCGGAGACTCAGGGTGGCTTACAATGCGCTAAGCAATAGCCTTCATACTTTAGTATATTTATACAAAGTCAGCTTATTGCCCCCACAAACTGGGTCCTCAATTTACCTACCTTAGAAAGGATGGAAGGCTGAGTCAACCTTGAGCCTGGTGAGATTCGAACCTGCAATAATTGCAGGCAGCTGGTATTAATAACAGGGTGCTTTAAAGCACTGTACTACCAAGGCTCAAGTAATGGGAGCTCACCCCATTACGCTGCACTAGGGATTCGAACCACTGAATTGCCGACCTTTCTGATCGACAAACGTAGCGTCTTAGTCATTGAGCCACTGCGTCCCCTAAATCCAACCTAAATCCAATCCTGGGTAAAAACTTCAGGGTGGCTCTTACTATACGGTAGTGGAGAGTGCAAGAGGTTCAAATCCACCCTCAACCCTGGAAGAGAACTTTAGGCCAGTCATTGTCTCTCATCTGCTTTATAGAGTAGTCATAATAGAGATAAAATTGAAAGGAATAGTATGTACTCTGAGAACGTCTGGAGAAAAGGCAGACTATAAAATGAATTTCAAGAACAGCATTTTCATCCTAACTTTACATATAAACTTAATTTCAATAGCAGTCTAAGAAAAACTTGTAAGAGCTGCTTTCCGAAAGCCTCCATCTTTTATCACCCTAACCACAATACAACATCTGAGGAAGACTGTTTTTATATGGCCCATCCTTACAGCATTGCCTTAATATTATTTTCCTCTCAGGGTTGAATCAGCTTCAAGATCTTTTAATTGTTCCAGCTTTCAACTATGTTTTCCTACTTCTTTTTGTTAACGGCACACTCATAAGCTTCATAGATGATGTGGTCAATGCTATAAAGGGATTATGCAGACTATCCTGCTGAAGAGTGTTTGTTTCTAAAGTATGGTAGGAAGAGACTAAGTTTTATGCAGGAAAAACAGATGTTCAATAAAGGAGTAATGTTCAATAAATAATGTTAGCTCTAAGTGCAGATATTATAGCTGAAGTTTTGAGATTTCTATGGCTTGAGTTCATATAATACATATGTTCTTTATCTGCATACTCTATATCAACAACAACAATGCTATGCTCACACAATGCTCTTCCTGTGTTTACACAATATGCTTGAACTGGTTATTGAATTAGCTAATTTATTGATGTGCAATTCATTGAAGGTTGGATTTGCATAACATGCTAAGCCTAACTTCTTATATGAATGCAGCCTATTCTGCAAACAGAAATGCAGTGATGGATATTGCACAAAGTAGCAACCACATTTTAGTATAGAATGCTGAGGGAAATCAGTTTGTATTTTTAGTTTATGTTCATTGAACACTGATAGATTAGAGTGTACTGTGTAATAATTTATTTCATGTACAATTGATAAATGTTTTTAACCACAAGGGCACTAACATCATGACATCATAACACAAGCTCCACTCTTTCATATTTACATTGTGACATCGCATGCAAACACTTAAAGAGTGAAGTTTGCTTTGCAAAGTTGTAATGTGGATTTCATCTCTCTGTCACATGCACAGTGCTCTAGGATTTTGTAAATTCCAGGAAACAAATATCTACAGATATTACCACTCCAATGGTATAGCCGTGTGTGTGTGTGTGTGTGTGTGTGTGTTCAAATTAGTGCGGACTCCTGAAGACCATCTGGGCAAATCCCTGCTGTTTTCTTGGCAAGTTTTTGGAAATAGTTTGTCATTGCCTCCTGAGAAGCCAAGAGAGAATGACCCAGCTGGCTTTGTGCCTAAGGTGGGACAAGAATTCAGTTTCCAAGTTTCTAGCCTGGAACTTTTAAACTACTACATCCAACTGATTCTCATGGAATAGCCTTATCACCCTCTAAACATATCCACATGAATTTTTTTCTTGTATTGTGTTCACACAGCATACTAAGACATGATGCCTTAATCAAGATTAACTGGATAAATTACAATTTAAACTCCACCATAAACTGCTAAACTACATGCTAAACCATGAATTATGGTTTGCAAACCACATTATGTTTACTCATCATGTAAAATCACAAAAGCCATTAACAGCAGTCTAATTGTTGGGCTAATAGTTCATGGTTTTGTTCCTATGAGAAACAAGGGCAAAGCAACCTTAGTGGGTTTTCAGCTAACATCCAATGACTTAAAGGTGCATGTGGTAGTCAAGAGTCATTATTTCTTTTCTCCAGCTCTAGCCCATGCAGAGACAGCACTCCAGCTCACTACAGAATAGCTTGATAATATAGATGACTAGGAGTATGTGGGGTCCATTAATATAATCTAAGTCTAACAACAAGGTGATCATATAAAGTTGATTACAAACTGAATGAGACAATTTTTCTATGTAATTATTAAAAAGGCCAAATGCAAATTACAGATTGCATCAACAGAAATATGATTTTTAAAACCTGAAGTAATCAGTTCACTTTATTTTGCTTTGGGATACCCAGTCTCAAGTACTGAGTTCAGTTCTACCCATTGCACTAAAGATCTATAGAAATTGAAGCAGATTTAGAGAAGGGCAACAGGAATAAAATAGGGGAATAGAATCCAATAATTGAAGACATTGGGTTTGTTTAGAGAAAAGACAACTAAAGAGAATAGGCTAGCCCTCTTCAAATGTATTAAAGGATATCACATGCAAGATGGCTAAGAGATGCCTCTATTTCAGAATGTGAGTCTTGGAAGAATGGATTTAAGTTACAAAAAGATAAAATCTGTCTGAATGTAAGGAAAAACTTTCTTGCAGACAGAACAATTTGACAGCTGAATCTGCTACCTGGAAACAGCTGTGTTTAGCAGAGGCTAGATCAGGGGTGTCAAACTGGCAGCCTGCGTCACATGCAGGCCACAGCCACCCCGCTCCGCAAAGGGGAAAAAAATATCGTGAAATGTCACATGACGGCAACGTGACGTGACAAGTTTGACATCCGTGGGCTAGATAGGCTGCTGGAGATTTTAACTCCTGCACTAAGCAGGCTGAACTTAATGGGCGCTTTTAATGCTATGATTTTATGAGGAACCTCCTAATACTGAACTTCAGCAAATAACTGGCGCACATATATTGCAATGTGCAAACATGAATTTTCCTTTCAATATTAAAGATGCTCATAACAGTTTAAGAACATGCTGAAGTCTTGCTCTTTTAAGATAAAAAAAAAGAAAGTGTACAAGGAGAAAATTATGACCTGGAGTTAATGCAGGAAAAATGTCATTCTGGCATAACAAAAAGCACCTTTAATAGTAAATACAAAGCTTTACATTTTGGCATCTGTGCAATAATGGAAAGCAACACTGAATGCCTGTTTTCTGAACTAGTGAATATCAGCTACTGTGTTCCAAAGATATGATACTGTTATGTGTAACTCCCAAGCAAGCAATAGATCACTATGCTGCTTCCTATGTCTGCTAATACGTCCTTTATTACTGAACGGCCCCTTTAAAAATTCCAGGATGCTCAGCTAGGGTGGCAGTGACAAGCAGATGCGATCCAATTACAGTCAGCATTTGCCATGAATGGCTTTGTGTGCGACTGATGGGAAGAGGACGGCAGCAACAAGTGCTGTGTGCAGGCTGCAAGTCTTCACTGCTGCTGCTGGTCTGAACTGCACCCACATCCAAGCAAGGGTGTGGCAAGAGAAAGCAGAGCAAGAGCTCCTGGGCTTTGGATGAGGAGGAAACTTGGGATCCTCAGGTAAAAGGAGACTCAGCTGACCTCAGTTCAGGTATCATGGGCAAAAGGGAGAAGAGAAGGTGGCAATAATAGGGCAGATCAGTCATGGCATATTTGCATGATGGAGTGGCTAAAGGTGACTATATGAATTTTTTTCAATAAGCTCAATCCAAGAAGCCAAATTTGGAGGGGGGGAGGGGTATTTTGCTCTGTAACTAGGTAGGTGTCCAGCATTTGTGCTGCTCTTATTTTTGACATCACGGTTGAAACTCTGGGAAGAAGATGTAGGTGGAGACTGCAGCTAGATTTAGTGTCATATTTACATCCTGAAGCATATTAGGATTAACAGCTTTGCCTGTTACCCTTAGAGCAGGGATTGCCAACGTTCAACATTATGACTCATGTACCTTTAATAGTTTGGGGAAAGACAGCAGATGTGCTGCTTGTCATGTCACAGTGCTTCAAGGGTTTGAAAATCTGCTTGCCTGCCTTGTCTTCCCCAGCTCGCCTGAGGGCTAAAAGCTTCATCTTAGGCAATAGGTTATGGCAAGGTTGAAAAGGAGAAAGAAGCATTCTTAGAGAGGATTCCCTCCTCCGTGAGAAATTTCTTCTATCACTACAACCAGCAGGTTCCTAAGAGCCACAGCTGGTTGCATATAGGCAGTACCCATAAATCCAGATTTTCAAAACCCAAATTGGTGGCTGCAGCTGATCCCCAAAACAGCCTATTTATATCATAGAATTCAAATGATTTTTCAATCCACCAATTTCCTCAGGGAACTCTGGGGATTGCAGTTCTGGGACCAGCGTACTGAAGATCTTTTACAAAATTTTCTGCATCTATTCCAGAAGAAGCCATTAGAGTTAAAATGACATGGAACACACATAATTCGGTGGTCCTTTTTATGTTTTTTTGGGGGCAACTTGGTGATGAGGCTAATTGATTACTCTTGCCATCTTTGGCATATAATGACAGTCAGTTTTTTAATAATTACTTTCAGTCATGTGCACCATTTTATTTTGCCAATTTTCTTAACTGTAAAAATTATGCCATCAACAGAAAAGGATTCAGTTATAGATTCCCCTCCTAGGATATGAAAACTTCAGAAAACATAACAGCAAAACAATCCTAGTACTAAGAATGAAAGAAAGCAAATAAAGGGTTTCTGATGAGTTTGTTTAGGGCAGAAAAATGGCAAAGAGAACAGATTCTTACCTTCTTTCGCCCATCTCTTTTCCTTGCTTAAACTACTCTACCGTGTCTGAATGTCTCTACCCTCAGCAAGCAGATTCATTTCTGGGGTAGAATATAAAACAGGGTACAGACAAGCAGAATTCCTTTCCCAAGTGTCTCCATCTTAAGGACAGAAAAACAAACGAAAACAGGATTCCCCAACTTCCTGTTTCTTTATAATGTTAATCGCTCCCCCTCAATGGTTTTTCCCTGCAAAAGTCTCCTGATTTTACTGAGTACAAACTTTTTTCCCAGTACAGTGAATCAAAACTGAACAGGCTTTTTTTTTTCTCCCCAGCAGTTGTGACAATTGCACTGTTAGTTCAGCTGACATAGGCTGCAGAATATGGTTTAAATAAAAGGACTATGTTGTAATAGGCAGAAAACTTCTCTTTTTTATTTATTTTATTTATTTTTTAAAATTCTCTTTCCAAAGAGAAAAGACTTTGGTGCAAATTCAGGGGTGGAGTATGATGCTCTCCCCGTTATTTAGTTAAAAGTTAGCATTGCAACTTTAGAATATAATAGAACCCCAAACAAACTCCTCAGATGGGCACTTTACTGCTGAAAAGTCTGAGATGCTGGGCTTCCCCCTAGGCTGATGCAGCTGAGAGCAGATGGGGTGAACAGGGCCCTGTGGTTGCTTCTCTTAAGTATGCAAGGTTCGTCACCCCTTTAGTCATCCGAGGTATTCCTCCCCCCCCACATATACTTAATCATTAGCCTCAGGGTGAATCTCCTTATTTCCCATGCCTTATATAAGCTGCAAAATTCTGGATGATCACCAGATGGCATATAAATGAAGCTGTCTGTAACTTATGTCATATTTAATGCAGGAGCCCAAATAAGGAACATAACGCTTATTCTGTCTCCCTCATTCCTTTAAATAGCAATAGCACTTAGACTTATATACCCCTTTACAGTGCTTTACAGCCCTCTCTAAGCGGTTTACAGAGTCAGCATCTTACCCCCAACAATCTGGGTCCTCACTTTACCAACTTCAGAAGGATGAAAGGATAAAGCAGAAGGAAAAAGAGGAGATTAAAAAAAAGCAACGAGCAGCAAGTGGTGAGAACCTGGTGGGCGTAACCATGGCGTTCATTGTGAGTAGCTGCCACATTCATTGTGACTAGCTTCACTTTTTTTTTTTACCACTGATCTGCAACTTCCCTAGTTTCCATTGCTTCTTTTAAATCTCAAGAGGGAATTATTTCCACTTGAATTTTTATTTTTTAGAATGGGATAGGGCAAACTCGGCTCCTTCGCAGTGATAAAAACATGTTTCCAAAATGCAACAACATCAGCACTAACATTCTCCATCACCCTCAACTAGCAAATGATTGAAAAGGGGAGAGAGAAATGGCCTCAAGGGTTTTGTCTTCAATTACTTCTGCCCAGCAGGAGGGAGGGAGGGAGGGAGAGGGAAAAAGAGAGAAGTAGTTACCTATCAGGGCTTTGTTACAGAAATTTGCAGTCACAGATATTTGAGTCATCAACATTTGTTTGATCATGGGTGGTAATTTTAATTTTTGTGTTGGAATTAGATGAAAATGTATTCATATTTCTGCCCCTGTAGAGATTACTTCCCCATCTTTCTGTGTTCTGGAAAATGAGAAGCGTGAATTGATTGCTGTGACATACCTGGCTTCAAATCAACCCACCGAGAGTCTGAAGAAACTCTTGTGGGCCCTCTTAATTCAAAGGAGCGTGGAAAAAAGAAAAGACTCATTTTCTTTGCCTTAGCAGCCATGCAGGATTCCCTATTACTGATTGGATGACCAGCATGTTTCTGGCAACTGAGACATCTTGGCCCGTGCTGTTCCTTTGCTCTCAAACTCTCTTCTGCCTCTTCTTTTGCACCCCTTCCTGTTGTTGTACATCCTGCCCTGAACAGTGTCAATGCACCAATTATTCAGGAGCAACTGCCGTTCTGTGTAGTGCTAGCAACTTGGAGGAGATTCCAACAGATATTCCCAAAGATACCATGTTTTTGAAGCTGGATGCGAATAAGATTACTGCAGTTCCCAACAGCACTTTCAGGCACCTTGCCCACTTACAAGAAATAGATCTCTCCAAGAATGCCATTGAGAAGATTGATTCAGCAGCATTTAAGGGTGTGGCTGATGGCCTGCGATTGCTGGATCTCTCTGGCAATCACATACAGAGAATCCCAAAGGAAGCCCTGGTCAACTTGAATGCCATGATTCGCTTATCCAACAACCCTTGGCATTGTGAATGTACTTTGCAGGAAGTCTTGTGGGAAGTGAAACTGGACCCTGATTCAGTCAATGAGATCACCTGCCAAACATCTGTGCAAGAGGAATATGCTGGAAAGCCTCTGCTCCACATCCTAGATTCAGGCATCAACTTTTGCAACATGCATCAGAAAACCACCGACGTTGCCATGTTTGTTACCATGTTCAGCTGGTTTACCTTGGTCATTAGCTACGTGGTATACTATGTCCGGCATAATCAAGAGGATACAAAGAAGCATCTGGAATACTTGAAGTCCCTACCTAGCACAAGAGTTCCTAAAGAGACTATCAGCACAATTCTGTAGCCTGGAGTGCTGACTTTCAGCTACACAGCCTGTTTTCTAAAGAAGAAAATGTTGGATGAAATATAGAAAGTTTATTTCCTGCTAGTTCAGCCAGGACTTTTCTAATTTTTTTTTTAAAAAACAAAATGTTTCATAAAAGGTAAAAAAATGTGTTGACATTATAAATATAGTAAAAATGTCTAAACCACATTTCCCTATGCTCTAAGCTATTGTTACTAATAGTGGACCCAAGAGAAAAAACATATAAAAAGGTCTTCTTGGCAAGGAATTTGAATGGCAAATGCTTTATTTTGGCTCCCTAAATAAAGATTTAGATCTCTCAATCAAGATCTTATTCCAAGAGAGAAATCTAAAAACCTTCAAATGGAGCAATATAATCCTGACTGACAAATGTGCTCATGGTGCCAATGGAATATGTACATGGTTGACTTTTGCTTAATACTCTGAATGAAAAGACAAACCACTTTCTCCAAAGCTTACAGAAAGTTCTATTGCCAAATTCATAGATTTTGCAAACAAGGACCCATACAATTTGGTGCAATTTAATAGGTGACATGTATGTTTGTGTGTGTGCCGCAAATCTAAAAAGGGATACACTTTATACTGCATCTGGACTCATATTTCTTCATTCTCCATCAAATTAATAATGTGTTTTTACTTCCGGAAACATTGCGGTGCATGGAAAGGAGAAAAAAATGAGCATATGTTATAAAAAAAAAATAATGAATAGATTTCCTTTAGGAAGATGGGGCAGATATATAATGATGAAATTGTTTGTTTCTACATTTGCTTATTTTGTACTGCAAATGGTGCTTCAAAAGCGCAGCTGATTGGTGGATTAATAAATTTGAAAAGGAGAAAAAATGAATAATAATTTTAACGTGAGAAAAACCTAGTCCTGGCATCTGATAACAGTTTCTGAGAACAGAAACCTTCAGACTAAGAAAAGATAATATAAGAATAAGCTAATAGAAAAAGTAAATAAGAAGGCTATAAAGAGCTCCTCATTGAGAGAGATGAGTAGTCTAGAAACATGAAATATAAATATAATGAATAAAATATTAAATTGGGAACGCTTCTTTACATGATTTTAAGGTTCAAAATCTCTATTAAAAGCGATCCCCTATAAATTTAGCAGATTCTGTTTGAAAAACAGGTTGAATCCAACCTTTTCAGAATTTGGTAGACTAAATGGCAGAATAAAGCAAGGTCAGTACTGAAGAGAACCTACTGGCAGCAAATAAATTTGACAGCAACATTATACAGTATTCTGCACCAGGTACAGTATACTATACTATACTGTGCCTGGTGCAGCACTATATACTGCACCAGGCACAGAAACATGCTAGACTTGCTGTTTGAAAACAGATTTGCAAATTAAGTCTTCGTCTGCATGTGGTTATGCATTTTAAGACTATTGAGACCTTTGATTGTACCTTTGACTCTCTGCTATGCTGTTCTAATGTGATAGCATCGCTTTCCATCGCTACTTTGGGGAAAATGTATGTTCTCATAGAAGAGAATATATATATATATAGCTCAGGGTTGAATTTTTGAGTCCTTGATGCTCTCTGAGCATGGTTGTTTGCTTGCTGACATTCCATTATCTAACTAAGCAACATCAGTGCTGCTTAGTAAGGTAATAAAACAACTTCGTAAGCAAGCAGCCATGTTAAGAGAGCTCCGAGGACTCCACAATGTTCCAGTTACTCAACATATATAGATTTCTACTGGATGCATTTGTTTGAAATCTTTATAGCTATCCTGTAGGGTTGTGCAGTGCTACAGCTTCACTCACACAAAGGGAACTGGAACATGTGGGAGCACAAATGTGGCATCACCTTAAAACCTCAAGGCCTTTTTCTTAGATTGTGTGTGATCCTAGGAAAAGATGAAACTGCTGTAAGGTGTTGAAAGGATCACATTTTTAGTTTTGTGCATTCTTAACCCTTTGTGGTGATCACATCTGAAGGCCCATCATGCGACATCAACATTTTGACAAATTTCAGTACAGTTGGGGCCTTTTTTTTTTAATTACTAGTTTTATTCTACTGCTGATGTACCATTGCAATTCATTTATTGTGCAGGATGTAAATGTTCTCTGGTAATATTTGAGTTATGGGGATGTAATTCAGTCTGATGTTGAAACTCTTTTCTTCCTAATTCTCAGTGTAGAATGTGGTTACGACATCTCTCATAATGAGCATCACAAATTCCTGCACTATTTTGTGAACTTAAAAAAATGCTGGTGGTTGTGCATCCATCTATTATGTAGTTTAATCCTGAAAAAGTCATCCAATGTCACTTTTTTTTTCTTTTAAACTGTTTAAAAAATCATAAAGATTATCCTCTTGCTCTTCTTTTATTAAAAAGGTGCTATACGGACATTAACAATCAATATTTCTGCCTTCAAACTGACAATTTAATAAATATAACCCATAAGGAAAAAAAGAAAGATGGAAGGAGCAAGGAGATGAGTTAAATTAAGTACTAAGTCTTCACAAAGGACTCATAATTTGTACCTACAGATCTTATTACCAAGAATTTTCCCGTGGGTTTAAAAATAATTATTGTGATTATAATTGTTATCTACAGGAGGCCATTTCCCCCCCTCCCCATAGAACATTTGCCTTCTTGCCACCAGTTGGTCTCGTAAAGGAATAGATCCTTTTACTTTGGACTGAGAAACATGACAGCACCTACTACACCTATTTTATTTAATGGGGCTATTATATCTGGCCCGTAAAAATTTAGAAAACCACTAGATGATAGCAAAAAGATATTCTTTGCTGCAATTTTGTGATATTCTGGATTTTAAAGCCCAGATAGCATAGCTCTAAATTATCAACAATATTTTGCTTATTTGACATAAACTAAAGTTTAGTGCTATAACATGAAGAGATTGGATGAAGCAGAGAAGAATTCAACATTTGCAATGGAAAATAAGGAAGAGAATAATGATATATCAGTCTATGAGACAGTTGTAACTATCACTTGCTCTGTGTAATCTTTCTTTTATTAAGAAAAAGCTTGTTCTTTTGCCTTGTATCCATATCGGTTATTATATTTATCAGTAGCCAGAAACAAAACCCAAGACTGAAACATTTGCATGATTTTATATGGAAATAATACCATGATGATAGACTTTGTGTAAAATGGCAAGTGCCCATTTCCATTTTGCTTGCCTTTTTCTTTTCTGCTCCATAGTGCAGATTTTCCAGGATTTTACCTGGATTTCAGCTTCATTATCTCTAGTCACATTGGCTGTTGAAAATATTTGGAATAAGTATGAAAAGTTGCTTTGGACTGTGTCCCTACAGGTATCACTTGGATTACAATTACTCATTCAGTGTCTGCCCAAATTTACAATGGCACAAAACAAGGTGGATTTATGACACCTCCCCTGAGTACTGACCTTTTCATTCTCCCTGCATTCATGTGATCAAGATCTGGTCACTTGGTGCCCAGCTCATAATTATGCTATCATAGTAAGCCAAGGTTGATCATGACTTCCCACATTCTCTGCCAGCTTCCCACACAAATTCAGTGGGGAAGCCATCAAGAGTTCTCAAGTTGCTCCCTTTCCTGACACTTTTTCACCCATCTAGGTTTTACAGCATCTGCCCACTGTATTCTCCCAGCTGCCTGTGGCACCACTTCTGCCTGTGCTCCACAGCATCTGCTTGCTTGGGACTCCTACTTCTTCCTCCTCCATAATGACCATGATCCTGGGGTTGCAATGGCAAATAGGACTGCCAGGATTGTGGTTCCTAAGTCACATGACATCCATCATTTAGTGACAGTAATTCCACTTCAACAGATTCAGAAAGTACTAGATTCGTTTATACTATTGCGCTCATTTATATCGTCAAGGGATTATGTATCAATTATTTTAAAGCAGAGCTGAAGAAAATCCTTGGATGAAAAGAAGAACAAGAAAGTCCAGTTGCCTCTTGAAAAAGCACCTTTGAGACAACCATGAGCTGGATGACTGAGCTCTCCATAGATATTTTAAAGCATTAGAAGGCATCTGTTGATAACACTGATGTAAACATACAATAAAATATGGAATCAAACATTACTAAATGTAAACTAAATGGCTTACAATATGGCTTAATAGAAGAAGCCGTTATGATGCTGAGGTAGCAGAAGGGAAAGTCCTTTGACTATTATTTCTCAGGTGCAAAATATATATTGATTCAAGAATTGTTTTGGTCTACTACAAAGGCTGACAACACAGGACCTGCAGAAGACAGAGCATTCATGATAGCTTTAGATGGCATCTGAGGAATAAAAAAATGAAATATGTAATATGTTTTTTTTTAAAGGACAAAAAAGATTTCATATCAGTAAGATCACCAAATCTCATGAGGTGTTGGTATTCTGCATTGGATCTCTCAGGATTTAAGGTTTAGCTTCATTTTTTAAAGCTGACTTTTGTGATATGTGTTGATCCAGTGAGATCCAGCAATGGTACCCAGTACTTCAAAAAGTTATTGATACGAAGACATTTTAATTGAATGGCAAATGGAATGGGGGAGGAGGGGGTCTTTATCCCTGCCATCATGCCCTTGGTTTGGGCTGACAGAAAGTGATTGGCCCAGAGTTACCCACTAAGCCAGAAGTCTTCAAACTTGGCAGCTTTAAGACTTGTGGACTTCAACTCCCAGAATTCTCCAGCCAGCATAGTTGAAGTCCACAAGTCTTAAAGCTGCCAAGTTTGAAGACCTCTGCACTAAGCTGTATCCTGGATTGGGGACTTAAACCCATGTATTCCTTTTCCAATTTCTGTACACTTTTTTCCAGAAATAGAACCAAATATAACAGTATCCCCCACTGCAGATGAAGGCAGGCAGCCTAACCTGGGGGCATAGGCAAAGCAGACTCCAAGGCAAACAGCAATCTATCTTACTCAGTGTACTTATTTTCTGATTCATCTAGTATTTTTGGTTTAAACACGTGTCCCACATCACATATATGAAATACCACAATTTCACCATCTATTGTTTGAAGTAAATATAAGTATTGTGATAAATTCTTAAGTTTTCTCACTTTGCTTTACTTTTTATAAATGTCAAATTGAATCCAGGCTGGATAACTCCAGTTCTTAAATTAGACATTGTAGCTGTAGTTAGATTTCATCTGAGATGAAGTTTGAATGCAAATAAGCTCTGACACAGCACCTCTGAGATGGTGCAAATCACTCTGTTTATTTTATTAGGAACTGCTTTCAATACTGTAAATATTATCCCAATAATAAATAATTCCACCATATATCCATATAACAAATGTGACCATCAACAATTTACATATAATATTTTGTGAATGGACAATAATACATTTTAGCAGCAAACAGAAGCTTTACTATTCACAAACTAACATGGAAAAATAAACTAAGAAAACTAGGGTCAACTAGAATTGGAGTTTATTGCAGAGATATCATAAATCCATATAAAAGTACTGGGCTTTCCTGATGTCCCCATGTGAAAAAGTTCAGAAGCATTATTTCCTAAAGTTTAAAACAGAAACTTTTTTTAAAATATTGGCTTTTCTTTCCTTGTAGCTATGCTGCAAAACTGGAGAATACAAACCTGGAAGACTCATAATAAATCCAAGCTTTTTGTAAATCCAACTCCTTCTACAATAAGGAATATATGTCATGCAATCTAGGGTAGCCAGTAATAGAGGAGTAACTGAATTTTGAATTTTCTCACCAAGGCTCAGAATTTTTTTCCCTTGAAACCCTGAGATTCAAATCTGGAAATTGCTCATAAAAACCAAAAAAGTAGTTGGGCCTTTGTGGTCCCATGAATCTCATATATTACAGAATTTCGTATTTTTAAAAACCTCTAGCAATTTCTCCTAAAAAGAATTCTACATCAGAATTCTTTTCATGACAATGAATGTGTTGCTGGAATTGACTGACATATATAAATATGTTGCACTACTATGCTCTTCCCACAATGTCACAGTAGTTGATATTCAGACAAGGAGTTGGAAGAGATCAGCAAAAATTCATATGCCCAAACGTTTTCAGTAGTAAATAGATACCAGATAGATGCCTTTTCTGAAGTCCACTGTCCTACTTCAGAAGCAAGGAATGTGCTTCAGATGTGCCTAATGGTATGAATTGTATTGGCAGCTTCTTAGGGTAGGGATGATGTTCATAAATATAATGGAGGCAGGCAGGGTAGCATAAGGAAACCAAAGTTTCTGAATTCACAAATAGTTTTTTTGTGGGCCAGCTCAAATGTATAGTCATGCAATTCAACTTAATAGCAGAAAGGATCTGTTAAATTCTAATTTCCAACAGCCTCCCACTCAGCTAGCTGAGAAGCGCCAGAATAATCTTTCTGTTTTATATTAGCTGTATTAATTGAAGTATAACAAATTTCATTATAGCTCTGAATAACAAAAACAATTTTTCCCAAGTCTTTGCTCTTTGCTTTTGTCAGGAAACTCAAGAATCTCCATTCAGGTCAAAAAAATTTCAGCTTCAGCACCTTGGAGAGGGGTTCTTTTGCACTTGAATACATGAGGTAAGAACCGGCTGTAGTGTTGAAAGCTTCCCAATCCCTACAGCCAAATGTTGGAAGATGGTGAACTGCTACGAAACCTTCATATCCTTGCCATCTGCAATGCAGACAAAATAGTTACTTAGCTTGTAATTTTCAATTCATAATATCCCATTCTTCCAGTACTTACAGTTGTTTTCTTACTGTGAGAAACTGGAGAAATATTCCTTTCATGTAAACTCAGATAACCTACAAATCAGTTTCCACATCCTGGTGTTCCCCAGATGTACTGAGATGTACTCAGGCCCCAAATTCTGGGGAAAAAAATGGCCCAATAGCCAGGTGGCTAGGAACTTTAGGATATATTCTAAAAATCTGACTTCTAATATGTAATAGATCACAAATAGGCAACTTGGTGTTTTCCAGATTATTATGACTACAACACTGACAGTGCTTTGGGTTTGGGCTGTACTGACTGGAGATGACTCTCCAAAATGTCTAGAACAGGGGTATCAAACTCGCGGCGTCAGGTTGTCATCATGTGATGTATCACAACTTTTTTCCCCTTTGCTAAAATAGGGCTGGGCATGACCAGTGCGTGATACATCTGGCTCGCACGCCACGAGTTTGATACCCCTGGCCTATGAGACATCATAATGACTATTCCTGATATACAGTATATTTTTAGCATATCTACTAGCACTGTATTATTCATTCAAGATAGTTTTATTATCATACAGGTAATTCAAATATGGAATTACTTAAACCAAATATCCTTAGGCTGGGCTCCCAGGTGTTTTCTGGCCTCCAGCAACTCTTATAATCTGTATCCATTTCTCACTGAATAACTACAGAACTTTTTTTTTCAAGTACAGATCTCCCCACTTGAGTACCAAACTCCCTCTGTGCAGGCACATAAGGAAGGAGATTTATATTAATAAAGCTACAGAACAGGTATAATTAGAATGCATATACAGCCCATTTCCTCAGATCCCTCAGAGCAAAAAAAATGTGAATGCCACATTATGTCATGTTTGCATGTAATGAGCCTTATATGACTGCTACCCCTCTTTTTGAAGAGGTGGGTTTTCATATTTTTTTACATAGTATACTGTACATCCTGGGTAGGGTTTTCAGTTTCACTAACTACTAGAAGGCAAATTATTACAGGACAGTTTTCTCCTTTGGGGACTCATCAGACTTAGATAAGCAGATGTTATTCTGTGAGGTCCAAAACAGCTGTTATTTTATGGCTTCAATTCAGGGGTGAAATGCTACCGGTTCACACCAGTTTGGGTGAACCAATAGTAAAAAAAATGCTACCGGTTCATCCAAACTGGTATTTCTGACTATCAGCTGTGCCGCGTGATTTATATTCGCTAGAAAGCAGGAAATCCTGCTTTCTAGCTAATCTAAATCGCGCGGCACAGCTGTTCCCCCCCCTTGCTGTTCTACTTACCTTCTTAAGCCTTGTTCCGTGCAAAGCATGTATATGGTGCGCACAGTGCACATGTGCATGCAGCATGTGTTTGGTGCGCACTGCGCATGTGTGTATGCAGCATGTGTTTGGTATGCGCTATACATGTGTGCATGCAGCATGCATTTGGCATGTACCACACATGCGCAGGCAGCAAACCAGTGACAAACCATGGAGGATTTCACCACTGCTTCAATTCCTAGTAGAGGATTTAAAGGGGCAAGTAAGAAGTGTGGGTCAGCCCAATGTGTGGGGATTTTTTCCTTCTCCTCCTTCCCTTGAAGAGTTAGTTTAACCAAAGTCAGTGTTGGTTTTTTGATATGGATTCTATTGCACATTGACAATCTGGAAGACAGACCTGCACTGAACTACATGTGCAATACCCATCAGTTACAGCACCCGTCTTCCCACCTAAAATCTGTTTGCCGAAGCCAACATAATGTGCGTATGTGTACACAGAGACAGAATGGAGAACATCAAATGTGACACTTCTATTTTTAAAAAGTGAAAACTTAACCTTTTGCTTACTAGATAAAAGAGCTTGGATGTGTGAGCCAGGGTTTAGTTTCTGTTCTGAAAAAATGAGTTTTCAAAAGTAATTTTTAAAAGCTTTTCATGTAGGTACAACAAGAAGAAGTAATTTATAAGGGAAGTTTCAGGAACAGCTAAACACCAAATCTGTTCCAATAGCCTAGTTGTTTTAATCTGGACATTTGCTATTTAGCATCAAGAATAGAGGGTGACAGAACAGTAATCTTCAGTATAGCTTTTATTCATATACAGATTAACATAATAATATGGATTCAATCATTTCTAATTTTTTGTCCTTTTTAAAGACTCCAATATATGCAAATGACAAAACTGAGGCATTTTCTCTTTATTACTTACCTGTAAATAATACTGTTTACAGAGAAGGTCACACCATCATAAGAATTGGCAACAACCAAAAAACTGTCTTCTCCCACTGAAAAGAATTCCCAGTCTAAAGCACTGTGATGTGAACAAACCAAATAGGAAAATATTGCAAAAGTCAGAGAATCAGTGATGAACACACCTGTTTCCATTTATATTAGAACTGGGGTGGGGGAGGCAACAGGTGCCACAATTTTCTGAAATCAGTATAATTTCAAAAAAAAAAACAAACCCTGGGGATGTTAGTGTTTCTATTATATATTTCTACTGGCAAGAGCAATTTAAGACAATATTTAGATGTATTTTTAGAATACGAAAACAAACTCAAACATTCCTGGAAGTATTTTTCTACTAAAAGAACCCCATGCTGATTTTTTGAGCACTACTCAGAAAAAGCACCTGTATGTAGGGATGTCCTGGAACTTGACAAACAACTGTGCTGTGATGTTAAGCTCATAGATGGAAGAATTAATGGCGAAAGTGTTGATCGGCGGTACAGTGCTACTGTCATAACTATGACTGTTTGCCACAGCAAGAAAGACTCTGTTTTGGATGTAAAAGATCTCCCAGTCAGCAGCACCAAAAGTCTAGAAAAAGAGAAGAAGAAAAATAGATTTTCAGTGAGTCTCATCTGTAGAAGGACATACTTTATCATCTCAGCCAATATGAGGAGGAGACGTCTAGAAGATTTGCCTTTCTCTCCAAAAATCAATTTGGCATACTAGATTAACTATCAGTTTCAATGAACAGCTTGTACAAATGCTACATTTTTAATGGTAATCCCCAGATTATTTGACTGTAAAAGGAACAGATGTCTTTTCTTCAGGCTGTTTTTCTATTATTGAACAACTGCTGTTGTACTTGACCCATAAACTTAAATTTCGTGATAAGGAGTAAGCAACCGAAAATTGTTATTTGTAAAAAAAAGATGAAAACTCTTTCTGGCTGAACTCAGCTTCTGTGTAAAACAGGTCTTTCTTGGGCTGTGGCTTTCTCAATAATAATTTGCAACTGTTTTCCTTTTGGTATTTTTAAAAAGCTTCTCAGTCTAGTGCAGAACATTGTGATTTTCTAAGCTCCCATCTAACCGGGGCTGATTCTATTTAACTTTTTTGAGATGAGGGAAGTTTGGCTGGGTGCTAAATTCTGGTTAAGAATAGATTCACTTAAATTAAACTTGATTTTCAGGATGAATTCATCATATGTTATGAACATATTAATACATTTTTCTTTAAAAACATTATAAATGTGGTTTGCCAGCCTTTCTCCTTCACTTCTGAATCATATCTGGATAATTTATTTTGTTTGAAATTTCCCATTTAATTCTATTCATGACAATTTATAATAAGATTCATGACAATTTATAATAAAAACAACTGTACAAATACAGTTAAAACCCAAGAAGTAGATACAATAATTAAATCTAATGCAGTTATAATAATTGGATAGAACTTTATTAACCAATCCAATAAACAATGTTTAACACCCCAAATAATAATGATGGCAAAAAGTATTAAGCACAACAGATTCTCTGAAAGACTGAAAGCTGTTTCATGGCATTAGGACTATGACTAGAAACAGTGGCCTAAGGCCTCCTCATATCATGGAAGTGGTAAACATCCAGTAGCCTCTCCTAGGAGATAGGATGGATCATTTCAGACCAGAACAGATCATTTTGCAAATATGAAATATAAATTGGTCCAAAACAGCACTTGGAATTGTCCTGGAAATTTATTGATAAGAAGTACAGTATCCGTATGTTATATAGTTCTAGAGGCCAGGACCTACCAGTAGCCTGACCTATACAGTTCTGTTTCACAATGGTTTCAAAGTCAATCACATACAAGATTGTATTGCACTAATCTAAATACATATGAGTTATAATCACATATTTTTCACACTCCAGAACAAAGTAAAACTGGCACACGAATCACAGCAAACAAAAGACCATATTGGCCCCAAGTCTCCATCTGCCACCCAGAAGTAAATGTGAATTCAGGAGGATACCCAAGTTACAGATCTACTCCCCCAAGAGTCACTCATCAAAAACTTTGGAGTGGATTGAGAATCATGATGGACTAAGACTATCTCCATCTTGCTTTGATTCATCTTCATCATGTTCTGTTCATCCAACAGCTTCCAGACAGTAGGAAAAGATTTCCACACCAACACCAGCCTGGCCATCAAACCAAGAAGATCAGTGTAGTGGAAGAGGAAAAAGTGGTAGGGCAATTTTTCAAGCAATTAAAGTACACTTGCTCCTTTAAGTCACTTTTTCACCCACATAAACTTAGCTCATTCTATGTGTACATATCCTTACTGAAAGAATTATAATCACATGGTTTTCTGTATGCAACAATATTTGATTCCAAATTATCCTTTATAAATATATTTATTTGTTCATTTAATTTATTAAACTATGGTAGTTACAAATTGTGATTTATATATAAAGGGCTCCCCTGATAGCCGGTATGTTTTAAAACACTGTCATATGAAACAAATCATTTGAAAACAGAACAGAATGACCTTTAAAATGGACAGGCAAACAAACAATCTTTAAAAATGGAATATTAAAAAAGGTAAAGAACAAAAATATTTTAATGGCCTATCTAAAGCTAAGCAAAGGTGGGGCGGAATCTGACTTTCTTATGGAGGTGATATTGAACAGAACTTGGTAGAAGCAAATAGAAACAGCCTAAAGGACAGAACTCTTGTTCTATATGTACAATCCACATCCCCATTATACATATTTATGTACAATGGATAAAAATTTAATTGTTTGATCAGAACTTTGCTTAAGCATTTAAAGAAACTGGTTTTCCCATTATTATATCTTACCAAGATTGACTGGAAAAGCTGGAAACCCCCATTGAGCCAAATGTAGATGTTAGAATAAATCTTGGTCGATGTTCCATTGAATGTATTGGCTACTACCAGAAAGGAATAAGGACCAATAGTGAAAAATTCCCAGTCATAGGCTCCTGAGGTAGGAATAGTTTGATTGGTTTCAAAAAGCCCTCTTCTAGAGTTCCATCTATATATGACACTATTGATATTGTGGTTATCTCCTAGAGAAGAATAAAGAAAGAATAATTTGAATGGATATGCTATAGAAACATGGTAAAACAGGAAGAGATGAAAGCTGCACAAACATAAGACTACCACTGATATTAGAGATATTTATTACTGCCTTCATTTTATTTGAGTTTTTGAAATTAATTTGATGAGGAAAGTCAATCCAGAACTTGGAAATGAAAAATAAAAAGAAGAAAAGAAGAATGATACATGCAATGAAAACAATGGTTTAAATGAAAAGCCGAATATATCAGGGTTACTTTTAAAAGCATAGTTTCAGGTTCTCTTCCATTTGCTCACAGGTTTAAATTAGCCAAAGACATCTAAGTTGACCTAGCAACAAACCATAAATTTAAACGTATAAATGAACAATTAGATCTCTTCTCCAGAATCAGTGGCGAAACAGAAGAAGGAAGAGGGAAAGAGGAACCAGACAATTCTGAGTTTTGTGAGCATGGTGTTAAAAAGAGCCGTGCAATTATTAAAATGTAGTATTGCAGGCTAATTCTGCTGACTGCCAGCAGTTTGATTCTCACTGGCTCAAGGTTGACTCAGCCTTCCATCCTTCCAAAGTTGGTAAAATGAGGACCCAGATTGTTGGGGACAATATGCTCTGTAAAAGCTTAGATAGGGCTGTAAAGCACTGTGAAGTGGTATATAAGTCTAAGTGCTATTGCTAATTCGGTCTATATAGAACAATGTGTTTCCAAGAGAAATACCATTCTTTGTGGACAAGTTTGTAAACTAAGTGCTAATTTAAAAATGGAAATGCTTTTTCTGTCCCCCAAACATATAGAGGTTTGCAAGAAAAAAGGAACATGAGTGACAGAGGAAAGGAAAAAATGGCATGCAAGGATTAGAGTTAAAACTTTTTAAACAGTTAAGCAAAAGATGTTAATTATTTTCCTTAACTTATTTGTTTCTATAATTATTTGTTATCAGTCAGCTAGTACCTGACTGATATGATACATTTTATTTTCACATCATCCTTACTTCATAAAACTGAAATACTTTTTTTCTCGTGTAACACTTTCCATAGCTATATCATTTTTTAAGTACATAAATCTTATTAGAAGGCATTACAATTCCTTTTACATGATAATATTATCTCAGCAGACCACTTGATGGCAGTACATTCCTATTTCAGAGATCAGATAGTCCCACAAACAAAATTTCTCTCTTTTGTTTCAATGGATTCTACTTGTATTCCAAACAAATTTATTCCAAATGGATAAAATAATCTGATGGAGAGTAAAGCTGTCAATGAGTATGAATCATGACAATTATATGTTGCCTCCAGAATCAGATACCATGTTTCTGAATGCTGCCTTACAAAGTAGGATTTTGTTTTCTTTTGTTCAGTCGTGTCCAATTCTCAGAAACTGCCTGGACAAGTCTTTACGATTTTCTTGGCAAGGGTCTTCAGAAGTTATTTGCCATTGCCTCCATCCTAGCCTGAGAGAGAGTGATTGGCCCAAGATCACCCAGCTGGCTTCGTGCCCAAAGCAAAACTAGAACTCCCGGTCTCCCAGTTTCTAGCCTGAATCTTAACTACTGTACCAAGCTAGTTCTCAGGTTAAGCTAGAAAGACATAAATATAGTAAAATCCTAACTCACTGCACTATTTAGGGGGGCATCCATTAAATTCAATGTTTGCTAAAAAAAAAAAATCAAGGTTATATTATTTGCATCCATTTTCATGATTTGAATAATAATAGTATTATCAATATGAATCAATTCACTGCAGGAAGAAGGCTTTTTTACTGATAATTTACCACATCAACCTAGTGCAATTTGCCAGATGGTTTTTTTTTACAAGCCATTCAGGCTGGTATCCTATAACTGCCACTCCATGTAGTTATAAACTTTAAAGGCTCAAATGTTCTGTCAATACAAATGGTGAAATTCCAATCATAAGTGTCAATGAAAAAAGAAAGAAAATTTGCATATGCAGATTAAGTATTACTATTCAGATACCTTTTCTGTGATTAGCCACTGCAAGAAAGGTCTCTCCATCAATAACAAATGCTTCCCAATCTCTAGCACTGTGAGTGGCAATCCTCTGGAACACGGTAAATTTCTCTTTTCTGTAGTTCCATTTATAAATTATAGAAAACTCATGACCGCTTGGATTCTGATCAAGATTAGCCACTGCAAGGAAAAGCTGAAAAGCAAAGAAGCAACAATTTTGACATTCATTTTGCACAGAACAATCACAAGCACAAAAATGTAGACTTAATTCTTAACATAATATGAATTTGCCTTGCAACAATATAGCGAGAGATTAATTTAAGGCTATATATCATTTTTATCTGAACTGGGTTGAGTTATTATTTCAGTAAGATTCACTAGATATCTGGATCAAATCAGGGATTCTCCAAAGTAGGCCAAATCTGAATATGAATTCTCCAATTCTTTGTTAGTATCATAGATACAGTATTTGGAGAAACGGGGAAACAGACCAGCTGTATCTGTATACTGTTATGAAATAAGCATGTAAACTTTATAGTTTAAATGGAACAGTTTCTGTACCAAATATATTTTGAATGGAGGAACACATGAATACATAAACTATTTCATGCACTCTAAGACACAATTTAATAAAATAGGGGGGGGGGGAAGCTTTTTTCCCTGCCCAGGAAATATGGCTCAGTCATATGCATAGCCCATCCCCAGTCCCTACCCATTTAAACCAGCTCCCCAACCTTTCCCATTTGTCATGTCTTAGTCCTGGCCAAAGATTGTTCCTCCCTGTTCTTGATTTTGGCTGAAATCACAATGGGTGCACCCACAGATTTTTTTTTCTGATTCCTTTTTTATGAAAATTCTGCACTCAACAAAATAATAGTTTGAAAATTAAGCAGAACAGATTTTTCCAGCATCTATTGCTTCGTTTCTTTTTTAATAGTTGTAGGCTACTCACAATAAAATAACAAACACAGATAGCAATAAGGCAAGTTAAAGTAGGTAATGAGGCAATCAAACGGAAGCAGTTTTAGAATACTCTTACAACTTGTCCACCCAATTGGGGTTGTAGACACACTCACCTTACTAAAAGATGAAAATTATGGAGCATATATCCAACACATCTGCCAAACATCGGAGAAGTGGATACTCGAATACACATTAAAGGCAATGGGGGATTGCCCCTGCTTTGGACCGGTTCGCAAGAGGGAGGTCCCACCCACCACCCTGGATGTCGTCATCAGCGATCTGCGCATGTGATCCCATTGTGAACTGGTAGTAAAGGTAAGTAGAACCCACGGGCTAAAACATATGAAGAACGACTGCAGGATTTGAGTTTGGCTAGTCTAGAGAAAAGGAGTAGGTGTGATATGATAGCAGTATTCTAGTATTTGGGGGGCTGCCACAAAGAAGATGGGGTCAACTTATTTACCAAAGCACCTGTAGGCAGGACAAGAAACAATGGATGAAAACTAATCAAGGAGAGAAGCCACCAGGAACTAAGGAGAAACTTCCTAACAATTAGGATAATTAACCAATGGAACAACTTGCCTTCAGAAGTTGTAGGTGCTTCATCACTGGAGGTTTTTAAGAAGAAACTGGACAGTCACTTGTCTGAAATTGTATAGGGTCTCAAAATGGTATAGGGTCTCCTGCTTGAGCAGGGGGTTGGACTAGAAGACCTCCAAGATCCCTTCCAGCTCTATTCTGATTTTCTTAGAAGAAAAAACTTATTTATTTGTATAGGTAATTCTCGACTTCCAACCATTCATTTAGTGACAAGCAAAGTCAATGAGGTAAGCTGAATTCACTTAACGACCACATGATTCACTTAATAACCCTGGCAAAAAGGTCATAAAATCAGGCATGACTCACTTAACAACCGCCTTGCTTAGCAACAGAAATTCTGGTCTTAATTGTGGTAGTAAATTGAGAACCATATGTATATTTTTTAAGATTTTGATGTTCGTTTCTAGCCAAAAGCCCAGGGTCTCTTCAATTTATTCTCATAATTGTTTTTTTAAAAAAAATAGGTCATAGGTTTGTTTCTGCTAACTAACCTTTAGCAATGCTTATTTTTCAGTTCTTTCTACTGCATCAGTTCAGTACTACGCCCTTCTGAATATTGATCCTGAACATCTTCAGTAAGTTTCCCATAAAAATTAAGACTCTAACTTGTTGCAATTGTTTTCCACCACAGAAAATGCAAGTCCTATGTTGTCTAGCTTTGGAAAAACTATTCAACAACAGTTTTGATTCACTCAAATTAAATAAAAGAATGGTTAATTTAAAATAAAAGAATACATAATTTACACAGTACCTTTTTTCCCACAGTGAAGAATTCCCAGGACTGAGCTTGGTAGGTGGGGAGATTTTGGTAAGGCACAAATTTTTCATCAATCCATTTGTAAATGGCTGATCCAGGAGGAGTAAAGCGATTAGCAGTAGCTACAAAAAGTCCCACCTTAGGGATGACAAAGATCTCAATGCCCAAGGTTTCAGAATTTGTAGCTAATCTCTGGTATTCTTCCAAATAGTCCAATCTTTCTTCAACTAGAAAGTGACAGGGAACAAGGACAGAAGTGGGTTTCAGCAGGTTCTGACCAGTTCTGGAGAACTGGTAGCGGAAATTTTGAGTAATTCGGAGAACTGGTAATAAAAATTCTGACTGGTCCCATCCCCATCTATTCTCTGACTCCCAAGTCCCAGCTGATCAGGAAGAAATGGGGATTTTGCAGTATCCTTCCCCTGGGGTGGGGTGGGAATGGAGATTTTACAGTATCCTTCCCCTGCCATGCCCACCAAGCCATGCCCACCACAACATGCCACGCCCACCAAGCCACTCCCACAGAACTGGTAGTAAAAAAATTTGAAACCCACCACTGAACAAGGAAACCTATTGTCACTATCAAGGCAATGCTATAGTGATGTTGATCCAGCAGAATAACTATTCCTGGTATTTTTCTTCTCCTATTCTTCTTTTACTGTGCCTACAGTATATCTTGGCCTTAAATTCTCTTTCAAACCCATTCACTCATCTGGTCTGATCTTATTCAAATTTACTCAATCAAAATAAATATTCATTCACTCTACTCGCAAGTTCATACCCCATTGTATAAACCTTATTGAAACTAGTTATGTTCCTTCTTGGCAAGTGTATTTTCAGCAGAGTTTCTTATTTCTTATTAATGCAATTTCTAAGCAGTTTAATTCCACTGCAAAAAAAAAAAAAGCTTCTATTTTTCTCTTTTATTCAGGTTGCAGGGTAATTTCATTTGAATTTTCTCCATGTTGCTTACTATTGGAATTGGAAATGTTAGTTTCCATAATATAACAGACAAGGGAATTCGGTTTTAGGATTTCCAGGAAAATATTTACAGTCCATAAACCGGAATTATCAAAAGTTCAAAGCATCCATAGGTCAACAATATCCAGAAAGCATTTTACCTTCTAGCATGGAAATCCATTCATTCCCAGTACAGAGATGTAGTCCCTTCTGAACAATGTTTAACCAGAATTGACCACTTTCAGTCTTGGTGCAAGGAGGGCGGGAACCCAAAGTCAGCTTCATATCTGCTTCTGAATATCAACAAAAATCAAATATGATCAGATCAAAATTTGCTCTGACTTTGTAAGAAATGTTATCATGGTGTAGGTCTACCTATTGCATACCACAAAACCAGAGTATGTCACTTTACAACATTATTCACATTTAAATAGAAATACACTTTTCAGAGAACACTTTTGCTGTATTTCTACAAACAAATAAAATAACACTGAATGCTCTGGAGATATATTTAAAAAAGATAAAATTCAAGTTTTATTCACTTTTTATGGATCATCTGCATATTGGGCTGAACCTAGACTTAGCAATGTTTAGATAGACCTATTGATTTCAGAATATTTACTGGTATAGGTAACACAATAAGTTTTTCTACTAAATCTAAGGTAATGGGTTTTTTTCTTCCTGCTTTGTTTGCTGCTGACAATTATAATATTCCCTGATTTAACCAGTTACCTACTGGTTACCAGTTACCTAACTACTCTAGTTGCTGTAATAACATATCTACTTCAATAATATATATCTTTGGTCTTCTGAGCTTTAGTAAGCAAAAATTGGTTTAACATTCAATTGTATATTTAAAAAAAAATAACAGAGAGAGAGAGAGAGAGAGGGAGGGAGAGAGAGAGGGAGAAAGAGAGGGAGAGAATGCATATAGATTTCCCCATCAGAAGATGGAGGTTTCATTCTCCTTAGTAAATACTAATCTAATTCTTTCTGGTGTATGTATGTTAAGATAACTGTTTTGGAGAATATTTGGATGACCTATCATTCATAATTCTACATTGCCCTTTGAACTAATGACTTTAATAAAGGTTGGACTAAGTATAGTATTTAAAGTCATGTTCTATCAACATATATAACTGCTAATCAATCAAACATAAGCTAACCTAAAATACTCAACCTAACCTAACCTAAACTCAAACTGTATCTTACACAGCCAAAAAAGAAACTACAGTCAACCGTATAAATTATATCATATGAACACAACCGATATGAATCTGGGTTTTAGTTCATTGATCCTCTTCTTCCCTCTATCCAGTCCTATTAAAATCATTCAGCATAGTTGTATTTCAACAGGCACTCCAGACACTCATCTTCTAACGGAACTCCGCTCATTCTGACTCCACAGATAGAATTTTTGTGAACTAGTTTCTAGATGGGAATAGTTCCATTTGGAAAAACAAATTGCACACTATCATGTGGAATTGGCCTCCAAGGTTGGAGAAGCAGCACTGGCTTCCAAACCCATGTTCTTGAAGCAAAATAAATACATACACTTTGCACATAATGATGTATTGATCTTCCCTTACATGGAAATTATCTCCATAATGAAAAAATAACATGTGCAAAATAGGCCTGGAACGTTAATTTTCAGTTTTCTAGCATTGCTTATGATTGCCAGTCCTCATGATAACAAGACTGAACATAAAACTAAGAGAAATTGACTTAAATCAGAGATGCCAAGAAAAACAATAGCTGATGTTCTTAGCAATTATAATAGGCATATAATTCTTTTGTTTCATTTCTGGTTTCTGGCTTTCAACAAGTACTCATTCAGATTTCCTTGCAGCTATATATCTTTATGCACACATACAGAGAATCCTAGTCTCATTATCCGATGTGCTTTAATGTTAATGTTTTATAAGCAATAGCAGCTAGTTTTCCTGGACAGTTATGTTTTGGGAGTGCAATTCAACCCATTGGATGTTATCCTGAGAACTCCCACAGGTTCTCTTCTGATTCTTAGAGTACTTATTTGCTACATGAAATGAAGGGAGAAGGTGATCTGAGGATATGAATTTCTGATCTTAAGTGAATAATGGTCCTTCCTCAAATCCTGCAATGCAGTCAATTTTCTGAAGTTCAGTTCAGGCTGTATGGCATTGCAGATGGGAGGCATGGGGGAGAATGAAAGGAAGAAACCAACTAGATCAGGGATGGGGAATATTTCGGAATTTAAGTCAGCCATGAATTTTATGGATTTATGTCAGTAGGATCAGGACATCTGTTTTAGGCTGGCATACAACATTGCAGGAAATGCACAGGCTTTGTTCATAAAACATTAAACCTCATTATGGTTTGCTGATTTTGACTTCATATAGGCTTTGGCTTAACAGACTATTTGAACTCAGTCAGTTGTGATTTACTGTGGTTAAACAATCCATGTCTTAGCACAGTAAATAACATAAGCCTCTACCTGGAAATGCTCTGGATCCCCCACCTTTACCTGTAATAGCTATGAGCTATTAAGTATTTTTTACCACCCAAAGTTTTTCTCACAGTTCTGGGGAAAAGAGATAAAAGTAAAGCTGCACTCAAGCCAAACTGAACTCCTGACTGTTAATGCCATGTAGTTTCCTTGGCAAAAAATGCAAAAGTGGTTTACCATTGCCTTTCCCTTTTTTCACTCTCTAGTCTTGCTTACAACCTGGGGATTCTCCTAGCAGTAGCCGTGGCCCATGCAAGTACTAGCCAAGTATTGACTCTTTTTAAATTTTTAAAGATCAGTCAGGGTTGTGTAGCCTCTTGAATACCTGCTATTAATATCTGTGCTGTATTTTACGTAAGGGTGATGCAGACTGTCAGCTGATTCAGAATGCAACAGTGATTTTAGTGGGGCTTTACTCCAGATATTAACCAACTTCTACCACTAACAAAGACCTTCACTCTTTCCAGACAACTTGGTATAACTACATTGTTGTTCTTGTATGTAATGTTAAATACAAGCTGGAGAACAAACCACCTGAAAACTATGTTTTATTTTACTAACCGTAAGGGTATTTCAGCAGCTCATTGCCCGCAGGTTTCACAGGCAGATCCTGCAGAATTTGCGGGATGGACAGCACTGCTAGGTTAACATTCATGCCAGTGCACATCCTTGAAGTGGCATCAGATCCTGGCAAGAGGACTAGCTGCCTTATCAAGCCCTGAAAAGAGAGGAAGAAAAACTAGGGAATCAAAAATCAAAAGCTCTTCTGGGGATAATAGTTGATTATTTTCCACAGAGGACGCGGTGGAGGATAGAGTTTACATCAGCCTAGAAGCTACATCTCTGACCTTAAAGTCCAATCCCTATTTCCACATGTGTGAGACCACAAGAAAAAAATATTTTTGAGGCATTAAGAGGCACTATCTTTCTATTGCTTCATGTGTTTGGAAACAGAGATCAGCCTCTCGAAACAAAATTCAAGGCTGGGCCAGAAATTGCTAAATCTTTTATCAAAATTACATCATATGTTTGCATTGACCTTTGTTTGGGGCTATGATCAAAGGACTTGCTTCTTGTCATTATGACTAATGGGTCACGTACCAGCAATTCCACTCTGGATACCACATAGGACAAACAAACCAAATTTTGAACAAAAGAATTAATGGAAAGAAAACATCAGGATTCAAAATAAGGACAAAGAAATAACAGAACAAAACAAATTAAGGAAGATGCAGCTTCCATAACCTCCAAACATTCTGTTGCTGATCTCAGAATAGCCATTTGGATATAAACAAACTACTGCAGCATAACTGAGCATGTGACAACTGAACTTAAGTATATACATAGGTTTTAGGTTATTTAAGAAAGTCTGAACAAACACAGTGGCTTTAATATATTACCATTGTTAATTGATAAGGCAATTGTAATCCGTCTCTCATCTGCATAACCATCCTTTCTCCCTTCAATTTTCCCCAATGGGCCCAATATATTTTATATTAATTAAGCCAATCTATGCATCTGATGAAGTGAGCTGCAGTTCAGAAAAGCTTATAATTTACTGTATAATAACATTTGTTAGTCTCAAAAGCTGCTACAGACCTTTCTGATTTATGGGTAAACCAATGTAATAGAAGAGTAACAATTATTATCCTTTGAGGCTTAACTCACAAATCACTGAGCAACTTATCCTGAACTAACATTGTATTAGCAAGACATCACCTTCAGGGTTGCACATTTATTATGATATAGAATTGCTTGAACTGCTAACTGATTTCCTGCATCAGCTGAGGGCAGATATTTTGGTCTCTTCCAACTAAATAAATCCAGTGTAAATTAAATTAACAAAAAGGTTTAGCTTCAGGGTCCCTACCTTTTCAAGTAGAATCCAGAGCACCCTAACAACAGGTTAAATATGATGTGGACTGTCCCCCCACCAGTTGTACACCCCTAGTCAGGAGTGATAGTTAAGAGCCGTTATGGTGCAGTGCAGGGTTGGATTCTACTTACCTTTACTACCAGTTCGCAATGGAGCTGTGCGCGTGTGTGCACGCTCTTCTGTGCATGCACGCATGTTCTTTTGCACATGCATGCATGCTCTTCTGTGCATGTGTGCACGCTCTTCTGCACACGTGCACATGCTCTTCTGTGCATGTGCAGAAGTGTTCTGATGAAGTCGGGGTCGGTGAGCAGAGCCTCCCGACGGTTTTACTACTGGTTCTATAGAACCGGTGCAAACCGGGGCAATCCACCATTGGTGCAGTGGTTAGAATACAGTATTGCAGGCTAATTCTACTGATTGCCGGCAGTTTGATTCTCACTGGCTCAAGGTTGACTCAGCCTTCCATTCTTTTGAGGTCGGTAAAATGAGGACCCAGGTTGTTGGGGGCAATATGCTGACTCCATAAACCACTCAGAGAGGGTTGTAAAGCACTGTATGAGTCTAAGTGCTATTTAAGATTTTTGTTCATCTGGAAAATTATCAAAGAATTTACAGATACATAACCTGAACCCTTTTTCTCTCAATAGAATTCTGTCAAAATTTCTGTCTCTTAGGTCTAATTTCATAACTCTTTGATGGACTAGTGTATGTTCCAGCAAATTCTAGCCTTGCTGTAATATTTTCTTCCAATCACTTCTAGTGAGCACAAGCCAACAGACATGGTGAATCTATTTGCATATTCTCAGTATATTCAAGCTTGAGATGGCTTTTTGAAATCACAGTCTGAGTTAAATTTATCACTTAAAAGGGCAAGATAAAAACAGTATAAATCACTTCAGCTACTGTTTTTTCCCTTTATTCTACCCATTTTTACAGAAGTTCTGTCTGATAACTATAGAGAACATTTCAATTAACATTGTTTAAAAAGGAAATAAATGACCATTGAGCTATACTGCAAAGCATTAGGAAGAAAAAAGGAATTTTCCCACAAGGAATTATTTGAAAAAACAATATGGTTTTCTAAATACAGAGGAATTTGGTTGTTTACAAAGTTGTTTTTTTCTGCTATAGAATTTAATATAGAAACAACTACAGTATCCAATTTAGACTCCCATAACAAGAAAACTCCAGTTCACTGCAGGGTCTTTTGCATCTTTAAAAATTAATTGACTGCTGAAATTAAAAAAAATTGAATGAAAACAGAATGGTATCTCTTCCCCCAATTGTGCATACATTTAGAGGCCTCTGTTCCAGTGGTGGGTTTCAAAATTTTTTACTACCAGTTCTGCGGGTGTGGCTTAGTGGGCATGACAGATATTTTTTTGTCTTGAGTCTTGAGTCTTGAGTCTTGAGTCTTGAGTCTTGAGTCTT